>JASCZW010006064.1:0-114414 GCA_034211315.2 Aedes japonicus
CAGACAGACAGACAGACAGACAGACAGACAGACAGACAGACAGACAGACAGACAGACAGACAGACAGACAGACAGACAGACAGACAGACAGACAGACAGACAGACAGACAGACAGACAGACAGACAGACAGACAGACAGACAGACAGACAGACAGACAGACAGACAGACAGACAGACAGACAGACAGACAGACAGACAGACAGACAGACAGACAGACAGACAGACAGACATACAGACAGACAGACAGACAGACAGACAGACAGACAGACAGACAGACAGACAGACAGACAGACAGACAGACAGACAGACAGACAGACAGACAGACAGACAGACAGACAGACAGACAGACAGATAGACAGACAGACAGACAGACAGACAGACAGACAGACCGTCTTGAAATTTCTTGATATACTTTTTACTAGTTACAATACAAGTTAAACTATTTCTGTGTGAGACTAAGAAACACTTAAATGAACACTGAAAGTTTCATGTACTAAAATAATCATCCTAAACTCTGCTGTCGGAGAAGTCACAAGATTTGGATACAGAATTTTTTCACTTAGATTTTACTTAAAACTTCCGTTCCATCTAGATTATTTGATCAATTTCAGTTCATTTATAGCTGCATAGGCCAACTTTTAGCGTAAGAAGCTAGGATTTAATTGTAGAATCACTATAAATTAGAAGAAAAATTAGTAATCTCCATTTAATTCCAACTACATTTGCTTATCTTCGACAGATACGCGTATTTCGTCTACAATGTGCAGACTTCTTCAGTGTCTCGTACTAATAACTCGAACTTGTAGAATCAGTTATATAACTTGCAATGTTGGTTGAGTACTACTTATTTTACTTTTGCTAATCCAATGTCCCTACAGGCAGTG
Source organism: Aedes japonicus (assembly GCA_034211315.2). Lineage (NCBI taxonomy): Eukaryota > Metazoa > Arthropoda > Insecta > Diptera > Culicidae > Aedes > Aedes japonicus. The sequence continues at coordinate 885 of JASCZW010006064.1, forward strand.
ATATCCTTTATCCTTAGTGTGGTAAAGAGAGATTATAATTTTCCCACATTTCCCCATTTTTCCCTCTTTCTGCCTAAACGAGAGCTCTTCCCTCTTATTTATGTTCAAAACCGTGTTTGCATGCGGGTAGCACATACAAACCTCACGCGCTGGCGTAACATTTGTGCGAGATGTCATCTCTGCCTTCAGGACCACAACTACGTCACATTATTTTGCAAAAAAAAACTCTGTTTAGAGCTGCTTGTCTCCTGTTTCTTGAACGTCCTGCACCTCCTAGGTCTTGCTTCACTCGGTATAACCACCTAGCCCGCTGCGCTACCCTGCGTCTTGTACCAGTCAGATTCGAGGCAAACATCATTTTTGCATTGCAACCTTCCAGATTTACCGACTCTCTGGTTCAGTTTTCTCCTTCATACGCCGTGTTCACAGTTACCGCTTAATATGGTCCTAAGCACAAGTCGTACGAAAACTCCAAGTGCATGCAGGTACTCCTCGAGCATTGTCCACGTTTCGTGTCCTTGGGAACTACTGGTCTTATCGCGGTCTTGTACATTGTACACTTAGTACGGGGTTAAGTTTAACCAAGACCTTGGGGTCTTGAGGAGTACATAGTACATACAACTTCCAGCTATTATGCATCACCAAATTTCTCTGCGCCAATTGTTATCCGACGTCACCAATGATCTGAGCTACAAAGACTCATCTGCCACGTCGAACTCATTTCCTTTCGAAGTACTTGCCACGGAGGCGATAGACATGGTGGAAGACTGGATGCGAGAGAAGAAGCTAACGTTAGCAAACGGAAGGCAATACAACAGGTGAAAATCACGGTAGGGGAACATACCATTGCCTCTAAGCGAGAGGTAAAGTACCGCCTGGATTTGTTGAAAATCGTACATCACATGTTAGAACCCAAGTCAACTTCCAAGCGCAATTTTGAACAGGAGGCCGGAAAGACCATCGCCTTGCTGAAGACCTTTGGGTAATTCAAACGAGTCCGATAATGCACTCGATGTCTTCACACATCACTCACATCGTTGACAGTTCTCGCCCATAATCTTCCGTAGCTCTTCGCGATCAATGAATAACTTGATATTCAAGAATATCTTAGAGGATCTACCGTAACGTAAAGATTAGGTCTGTTTTCGGTCACCCGTCCACAAAACCGTCTTGATAACTTCCCACAAATCTGTTTGCTAGTGGAAATAGACGGCAGAAGATGTTCTGGGAATGCACTTTTAAGCCACGTTGAGAATAGTGATTGATCGGTAGGTCTCACATTCCAACTTGTCACCCTCTTTGTATATTGTACATAAAACTCCATATTTTCACTCCTCCGGTAGCTATTTCATATCCCAGATCCTGACTTTCAGTCGGTGCAGGTGATTTTCCAACTTATCCGGGCCCAATTTCAAAAGTTCCGCTCCTACACTATCCTTCCCCGCTACGTTGTTGTTCTTAAACTGTTTGATGCAATCCTTAACTTCGCATATCGTGGGAGTTGGCATATCTCCCTCGTTAACCGTTCCGATGAAGTCATTTCTCCTGCTGTCTTAATATTCCACTTCTGCGCCGTTCAGGTGTTCATCGTAGTACTGCTTCTACCTTTCGATCACCTCACGTTGATCTGTCAAGATACCTAAAACTGATCCCGACAAATGTCGGCTTGCGGGTTTCGTGTTACTGGAGCACGATAAAGCTGTTGCTCGCACTCAAACTTCTTCAGGCGGCGCTGCTTATCCCGGAAAAGTTTCTTGCTGCAGCAACATCATCCACGCTGCATTTTCACATCTAAAGCTGTCTGGCACTCCAACCAGTCGTTCCGTCGATTTCCATCCACAAACCCAATGGTACCGTTGTTGTTGCTTTTGTTAACGGCTGCTTTGACATTACTCCAGCAGTCTTCAAGAAGGGCTCTCCCTCATCCGGCAACTCTGCTGCTAGAGTTTTGCGCGTTTTCAATTGTGACTTCGGGTAGCTTCAGTCGTTCCAGGTTGAACGGAGGCAAATATTGTTTGCAACGGAAAGTCTTTGGCGCAACTTGCCCATAAACAGGTTTTGGTCCGAATCGATGTTTGAGCTGCGACAGGTCCTGACGTCGATAATAACCGAGAGGTGACTTCGATCAATTAAAACTTACTAGATGTGTGATTCGGTCTGTTGTGGTGTACCGATATGGGAGGTTGTGCTAACAGTAGGTACTACAAATGGCCATATTTTTAGAGTTGGCGAAATTGATGTGTCTGAGGCCGTACGTATGCTGGTTTGCAGTAAACTCTCCTAAAACCGGACTGAATTTTTCCTTCTGGCCAACCTGAGCGTTGACATCTCCAATACCGTGATTGACATCGTGGCTTGGGTAGCAGTCGTATTCTCGTTCCGGAGCGTCCTTATTCTTTTTATACATTATACATCGTCACTTACTAGGTAAGCACATTGATAATTTTGACATTGAAAAATGGCTCGATGGCTGACTTGTTCCGCCTGAGGATTGTAAAATTAGCCTAAACAACACAACGGTGGAATGGGCCAAATCAGATGTCTATCTTTGCGTTAGAATATACAGCATGCTTATTTTCAGGGAGCAGGTTGACAAAACTGTCACACAAAGTGGAACGTTCTATTGGAGCTACTGTAGCCATTGATCAACAGAAGGTCTTCATTATCCCTGAAAAACAAGCTTGCTGTCTACAAGTACACATCTCCTGAAACTTCAGCGTGTTCAAAATAAGTTCCTCAGGATGATCCTGCACACACCTCCGAGGACAAGAACATCTGAGGTCCACCGTCTGGCCGAGATGAAAATGCTCGACGATCGTTTTAGTGAATCTATCAATCGGTTCAGGGCACGCTGCCTGACATCGGATCACCAGATCATTCGGAATCTGGTTCCCCACCCCTGAGATTTTCAAATTATAGTTAAAAAATATATATCTACTTTATGATTATTAGTATATAAGACAAAGACATAAGACAAATAATGAAAATAAAAAACAATTTATTGAAGTGAGAACGATGATCAGCCGCCCTAACATGGTGTGCAAAGCAGACTTCCATCCCCTCTTCTGGCAGCAAACGACCAAGCTTTTACCGGGGTTGATAACCCGAAAATGATTTCCTGTGGTTACTTGTACCCAGTCGGCACTACGGAGAGAGGGATAGGACTAACTGGACAATGGGCTACGGATCATAAGGGTGGTCTAAGAGCCAATGGTACAAAATGTCCAGACATTTACCAACTAACAACCGCTTTAACAAATGACTTTTCCAACGTATTAACCATCGATAAACATCCTCGTAGCTTCATGTTGGTCTATGGATGGACGTTGAATAGTCTGTATTTTGTTTTCAAATGTTCTAGATCAAAACTCCGGATTTTTATTGACGTATAGATCAATCACCGAAGCAAATAACTGTTCTAACGTATTCGCAAGCGTCAGAGCCTAATGTTTTTCTATAAACACACGTTGGGTATTCAAATACTATGTTAAAGTGTTCTATGTCATCTGAGAACTTTTTGGGGTGTAGGCCTGTAGCCCTTAATATCAAACACAGCAATCGGGACGATGTGCCTACATTAATCTCACGCAAGCAATTCATTATACTTGAAACCAAAGCAAGTGAAATACTTTGTAATGTTTGTCATTGTTGTTAAACGTAAGTAAACATAATCACGAGCCTCCCTTAGCTCAGTTGGCAAATACGCAGCTACAAAGCAACACCATGCTGGAGGTGGCTGGGTTCGATTCCTGGTCTGGTCTAGAAATTTTTCGTTAAGGAAAATTTCTCGACTCCTGCCTATGCCCATGTATGATTGTACTTGCCACACAACCAAAATAATGCAAAAATGGTACCTGGCATCGAAAACTAATTTAAGACGCCACACTAAGTTGAGAACACACAATAAGATAATTGTGAAAACAATAAGCTTGAAACGCTAAGAAAGAAAGAAACATAATCACGAAAAGAAACCAATCTATTTACTCTCCATTCAGCGTAAGATAAATTTAGGAACATGAGATAATATGATATGGAACAGTCACCCTTCCCGATCAAATTCCAAATGTTAGGTGCTTTGGGTGTTAATGGGTTAAAAAACGATTCACGTTTAAAATTAAAAATTGCGTTACACCGTTATACAACTTATTGCATTGGTTCCGAAATTGTGCAATGTCTTCAAAATTAAAATCCAAATCATCCATGTGGAGTCAACACATGCCGGCTTTGATATTTCTCCCGAACGCCAAATTTCCTGCCCATCAAAAACATCACACCAGTCATTAAGCCATAAAACTAGCAAAAAATAGCACCTGCTTTAATTGATATCTTTCTATGTCTGATGCAACAAAGCCAAAAATACACAACTACTCCGGCTTGTCCACTCTTCCACCATCTCTTCAAATTTGGCCAACACTTTCATTCCCGCACAATCATCATCACAAAATGTCGAAGCTGAAAGCGAAATTCGATCAAAACATCCGCACTTGAACCGATTCGAGTTCTTCGAATGAGACGAAAGAAGGAAAAAAATACAAGTGATCAAACATTTACATAACAAAACAAAAAAGACAACTCGTCACCAATCATTAAATTAATTAATCATTTCATGATCTCATCACCCACTGATGTACAACTTCTTCCTCCTTTTATCCTGAAAACAGGCGGCCACTCCTCGCTTGGTTTCGCTGCGTGGCTCCGACTTCACTGGACTGGGTGTGGAGGTGTACGGCGGTCTCAAGGAGGGCATTTTCGTGAAGAAAGTCATGCCTCAGGGCCCAGCGGCTGGATCCGTAAATACAGGTAAGTTTCATATATGTGCAATTTTTCGGCAGTAATGTGTAATCTCCGCACATCAGCGCGAGCGCTTATTAAAATCTAATTTATGTCGCCCAAATCACGATCGTCGAAATTTAGAAAATCATTAATAAAATCGCGGGCGGTCCCAAATTTTCGGACCCAGTAATGAGCGATGCACGCTGGTCGGAGATTTGTGTAATTTCATCGTACGTATTAGTGCCTCATTCAAACTAACGGAGCGACTAATGCGTTAAAATTGCACAACTTTCAGCCGCCGAGCTATTTGAGCGTCTTCGGAAATCGTTGTTCATAATAATCCGGCCCAAACGGCTATATGGCATATGGCGGTGTCGCTTCAAACGCGACACCATTCGTCGTTGTTGGTACCATAATAATCTGGGTGTTGCCTGGAACTGCGTCGTGCATGCTTTCCTCTATTTATACACACCATGTCGTTGGCGTTTATCCCAAATAAAATGATGCCACAAATAGTTGTTTAATGTCGTAAAATTTGAATAAATATTTTCATTGCGATTAGAAGCACGCCAGGCGCTGAGAGTAAAGAGCAGAAATTGTTTGTCTGTCTGCTTGAGGTGAGCATTGCTTAATTGAACCAGGTAGAAAAGGGCGAATTTTGTGTCGTCTGTTGATTTTTGTGTTTACTTTTATCGACGACGCTTAATTACAAATTGTATCGGTTGTTTGTGCGACGGCTAAGTGAAACCGAATTTGCATGGGAAAGGGAACATGAAAAATATTTACAACGTCAATGGATTTAAGGCAGTGTTTGAGAGGTTTTAAAAAGTTTTGGAAAAGTGACTTTAATACCCAATCCAGTAAATCTTAAAGGATGAATTTTCATTCGATTGAATTAAAAGTGAATACATTGCGAAAAATAGTATAAGTGACACGCAAAATTTCTGTTTTCGTAATTTCAAGCTTAAGTAAGGTCTGTATCCGAAATAATCCGGACACCTTAAAACACGAATAAAACATAAATTTCACTTTATATTGCCGTCGTAGTTGTTTATTTCAGATTCATGGGATGTGTTTTAATAATTCGTGAAGACAACAATCCGTTTTGCCAAAAAGCCAATTTATCTTCGCAATGGCTACTTTAAAACTATTTGGTCATTTGGTGACTTTTATCAATGCCCATTTGCCGTTTAATGTATTTATTGGAGGCAAAATGGTTTTAAAATGCTTTTTCAACTAACCATAATAAAAAAGTAAGAATGAGTCCCAAAACAGCATTTCAAAACAGCATTTTGCGAGTTCATAAAGTCAAAATAAAAACCTTTGATAGGAGTAAAAGGAACTTTAGAAGACAATGTTTTAAAGTCGTTGTAAAGATGCAGTGTAGGTTTTTGATAATCCTGACTAAAATTTGAAACCTTTTGGCACCTCTTACTGCCATAATAAAACCAAACTGATTTCTAGTGGCTTTCATAAAACTTTAATAATACTTAATCAAGCTGGATGGTTTTGGCAACGTTACTAGGGATTTACGGCCCAGAACACTCTGATGGAAATCCATTAGAAAAATGGAAATGATCCATAAAATTCATTAATATGATTAATATGAATATGAAAAAAAATATTATATTTAAAATATCAATACATAAAATATATCATATGTATAGTATTAAAAAAAAAAACAATATTTTTAAATTGATTTTAAAATATAAAATAAAGCAATATAATCCGTTATATAAAGGGTGTCCAACATCAAATTGCATCACGGAAAAAACTCTGTAGAAAATTACCTAGTTGATCGATCCTTTTCAAACTTTCAGATAATAAAATGTAACCAATTAGTGACCCCGTTGTTTTCGTACCACTCCAGGACAACCTTTGAATAGTGGCACGAAGCTAGATCCGGCCAGAAGATCGTAGAGTCCTCGTGTTGCTTTAACAGAGGAAGCAGACGCTTCTGTAATCACTCCTTGATGTAGATCTCCCCGTTTACAGTCCCGGTAGTCCCAAACGACGCACTCCGTTTGGCACATAAGGAGATCGCTTGCCAAATCATGTATTTCTTGGCAGACTTTCAAAGTTTCTGCTCTATAACTTCCTCCGGAACGTCAAACTGGTGCTGGGCGGTGCAGAACAGTAGCCACGAAAGCTGCCAGAAGTCCGCCTTGATGTAAGTTTCTTCATCCATAGTGAGACAATGAGACTTCGTCAGCATCTGGGTGTACAGTTTCCGGGCCCATGACTTTCCCACCATATTTTTCCGTTCTTCACGATTATGAGCCTTCTGCACTTTGTACGTATGCAGACCCTCTCGGTCCTTGGCTCTCTGAACGAAAACCTTGCACAGATTCAACTTTTTGGCCACATCCCTGACCGAAGCATTGAAATTCCACTTAAACGGTTTCACGACACGGATCCTGATCTCTAATAGAACATCCATTCTCACCGCATTTCTCCTTCCGTACGATGCTCAGAGTTTTGTAGTAACGTTTAGTCATACGACTCACCGTTGACTGGACGATTCCGAGTTGCTTTCCGATGGTCCGATAAGAGAGTTGAGGATTTTCCAGGTGCTTGCGGAAAATCAACTCGCGAGTTTCTTTTCGGCAACCCTTTTTTTAATCATCGTAAACTGAAAAATACAACAACTAAAAACACTCTAAACTATTTCTACCCACATTTTCAAGAGAAAATACCCAATGGGTAAATTTCTACAGCGTTTTTTTCGTGATGCAATTTGATGCGGGACACCCTTTATCTAGAGAATGATCGATAAATTGCTAATATTCCAATGTTCCGATTGCTAACGTTCCAACAAAAGTTCAATAACATGATCTACAAGAACAATTCAGCGCCAACATTTAATTAGGGCGAATCTGCTTTTGTAAACAAACACTTTGTCTGCTAATTTATCGGAAGTTGAATACAATTCCTTCAAATTGAATTGATCAGCGGATATAGATAAAGCTCCTCTTCCTTAAAGAGTGCTTAATTAGTATTAGTGACCTTGTATTCAAGAGAAAATGACTACGAAAGCCATCGTATACAAAAGCAGATTCGCCCTAATCTAATGTTGGCACTGAATTTATGATGATGATGCTGATGATGAAGATGATGATGATGATGATGATGTGATAGATCATTTCCAGCCAGAAAAGTAAACCGGTTGGACCCTTCTCTCTCCGATCTGAATAAGATTTAGTTCATATGTTGGTTTCTACCCAAATAAACGTTTTTCTTTATAAAATCCAAAACAATCCCGGACTAATTTTCTATAAGAGCGTATTTAAATGTGGATTTAACTTCTTTTTTTCAAATTCGCAAACGACTCATCTGATCAAAGTGTCGTCTGAGAAGAAGTTATAGGTAATAAATTGTTCTCTCGGAAAAAGTACACTGAAATTACAAAATTCGTGAACTCATGTTAAAAAAAACATAAAACGTTGATTTTCTGTAATGTTTCTAAAGTTGGTAAAGAATTTAAATGGTCACTTCTTTATTTTTTTTTTTAATTTACAATTATTTTGCAATTTTTGAAAATTATATTTTTTTATTAAAATATACCGAAAATAGAAAAGTAGAACAACCGAAAATATGCATCATTTTTCATTGGAAAGCTTAATAAGAAAAATTGTTAGTCTAGCCGTTCTCAATTTATTGCGAATTTTAATAACAGAAATTCATGTTTTTGCAATTTTTTTGGCCCTTTTTGATTGCTAGCCGGGATGTCCATAACAAAATGTATGTTTGGCTATTTTTTCTCAGACACGGTGGCAGTCAGACTTACCCGTTTCTGTTAGGACGCGATGGTAAAGAACCAAGTTGATGCTTTTGGATATGTGTGAGTTTCGGATAATTTTGTTTAGGGAGAGAAGAAGCAGTATTTCATACAATGTCATTTTTTTTTTCAATTTTCATTAAATTTATTACATTTTAGATCATTTGAATACATTAAATATTTTGGGTTCATTATTAGAACTAGAAAATACCTTAACTGCAATTTGGTTACTTGAAACTGGAATGTAAGAATGATATTTTTGAGTTCCAGGAATTGGTTTTGCTTTGTTAAAATCGAATCAAATTCCTTTTGGCCTCTTTATTTTTAACCGTGGAAACATGGCAATATGTCATGTTTATTTCATGACCTCCTTGCAATTATTTGACTAGTCATAAAGTTGTCTAGCATTCGTTATAAGATGTTCGTGTTGCTTAGCTAACCTTGCTCTAGTTGCCATCTCAAGTGTACCTCTGATCGCATCACAAGGACTCTTGCCGTGTGAAGTTGCAAAAAAATGCCATTCAATTTGAATATTATGCCTATCTTTAAGTCCGATGAGGCTAACAAAAACAATATTTTTATATTGTCACGCTGCTCCGTCTGATATAAAAATAATCTTTTTAATAGTAATTGGTGATTTTAAATATTCCAATAATTTTGAGATAAACAACTGAACTGCTACTGTGTCATGCTTTAAAGCATCAGAAATGATCACAAAACTTATGTGTACCGTTTTATTTGTAATATGCTAGAAATGGATGTAATATACATTGAGCATTGTTCCAAAGATAACTTTGCACTTCATCCTGACAAATGTGTACTTTTCACAAAAATCACGAATAACTATGACTTCACCATCTTCTAAACACTTTGAATTTATGAATTTTACACGAGACGTAATTCATGTTTCTAAAAAGTCGGGGAACGTAAAGAAGGATTTCGTGTAAAATTATGTCTCCTGAAACTGACACATACGCAATTCGACGAAATATGTGTTTGATTGAATTCATTTTCTCATCTTTTTCAACTCATACTTGTTATGTTATGATTTTTTGAAGCCCTTGTAGAAAATTAGTCCAAGAAATTTTCGGATTTTTTTATGAAAAATGTTATCTTGGGTAGGAACTTACATATGTAGCAAGGAAACTTTGCACTCTTTGGTCGGCTTTTTTTTCGCACCGATATTTCAGCATGATCAATATCGGGTTAAAAACGGAAATGCTCATGTTGGTGCGTCAACTTTGACGCCAGATGTAGTCCAAATCACTGGATGGAAATAGTTCAAATTTTGTCCATATCATTACCTTTTGTGCAATTAAGCAATTGAAAGAAGGTTATTAGTATGAATAATTTGATTCAATTACAAGGTGCGGCAGAAAATGATGCGAAAATGTTCAAACTTGAGTAATGGGTTAATTCGTGTAGCTAGTGACTAATTTCTGTCGAAAGTGTATTTGTTTATGTTCACTTTCAAGTGCTGCATCCAAACATTCTATTTATTTTATTGTAAAGTCGTCAAAATGTTCGCGAAAGAAGTGATCACGAGTTTGTTGCTCACCCAGAAAGAGCCGAAAGAGATTGCCAAGGTGGTAGGGTGCCATTTGGCAACAGTATACCGCATAAAAATGTCCCTGCAGGATGTTCCTAAGCAGCGGACGCCGGGAAGCCTACGTCCGCGCTTTGCTTGTACGCGGAACGTGATCAAATCGGTCCGTGCAAAAATTGCTCGCAACCCGGTGCGTTCCATAAGAAAACTTGCAAAAGAAGCCAATATTTCGGAGAAATCCATGCGGAGAATCATCAAAGAAGACCTGCATGCTTTTTCCAGAGACCGAGTGAAACGCCACTTGATTACGGACCGGGTCAAGGAACTACGAGTGACTCGTTCCAAGAGATTGCTTTCCTTGTTGAAGAAGGAAAAAATTATAATCCTGTTCTCCGACGAAAAGCTTTTCAACATCGACGCTGTGGCCAACAGCCGCACGGACCGGTTCATTTCACCGTAGAAAATGGAGAACGTTCCGGAAAAAGTGAAATTCAAATTTCCAACCAAACATCTGGCCGGTGTCATGATGTTTGGGTTGGTGGCGTCCAACGGTTTGAAAATGCCGCCTGTTTTCATTGATGATGGTGTTAAAATCAATACCGAAGTGTTTTTTAAAGGATCAAGTGCTTCCTTGGGTGAAGGCCAACTTCTCTGAGAACCAAAACGTTGTCCTACAGCAGGATAGAGCGCCGTGTCACACGTCCAATCGAACTCAACAATGGTTGAACGATAACATGAAGTTTTGGCCGAAGGATTTGTGGCCCCCTAGCAGTCGAGATCTTAATCCGTTGGATTATTTGATTTGGGCTCATGTTGAAGCACAAGCCTGCAAAACATCACACCCTAGTGTGAAAAGCCTGAAGTCAACCATAACACGCACATGGCAGTCAATGTCGGAGGACTACGTCCGAAAGGCATGTGCTGGCTTACGGCGTCGACTCGAGCATGTTAATAATAAAAATGGAGGACACATTGAAAAAATTTGTTTAAAAGGACTTTATAAATATAACTGCACTCGAAATGCTGATATTATTGCTTGAATTAGTTGGAAATGGGATTTGAAAGAAATAGAACAAATTTTCGCATTATTTTCTGCCGCACCCTGTAGATAGAAACTGTAGTTACTAACTCAATTTCCCCCAACTTTCGAACAGCAAAAAAGCAAGTTCTTAATACGCCGTCGTTTTCATCATGTAAAATAAAATACCCTTAGAACCTGTTTATCATTGATACAAATGGTATACATTCTACACTAAGCCGAGAGAAAAATCAAGTTTTCAATCTTTTAATCACCCGAAGCACCTGCCATAGTAAAGCCTCGTTGTAGCACCCGCCCTGAGCAGTCATTTAGAGCTACAGTCTTCAAGCTTCGTGACGGAAAGTTATTATAAAACCCCTTTATGCTCATATTCAGCAAGTCCAATAAGACTAGTTAACCTATATGTAACGAATAGCCTAAGGTTTATTGGCATAGAGCATTGTTTCACAGTTTAAAACCGGATTGTAACCGTTTCCAATTTATACCAATACTTACTAAGTTCAATCTCAAATTAGCTTACACTCACCCCGTCCCGACCCCGTAATTCACTATATCATAGCAATCCATGGAAAACGCATTCGCAGCGCTGTCATTCATCGCATTCTCCTCCCCTCCCCGCCAACATCTTGATCGATTATTCTAAGGAATGTAGGCCATCGTGGCAAGCAAGTTGAGCTTTTTTCTTCTCAAGTCATCTAAACCACATGCATAAAAGCACCTTTCGAATTTCGACGCCAGCGTGGTGAACCTCGGTGTGATTACCGTGCGCAACTTTTCCGCACATAAATCTCCTGACAAGTCGCGTATATGTTGCTTACTTTTCAATGCCAAGCCACATAATAGTCCGCGATCGACCACATTCAGATCTGCACGACGACGAACGACGCTAATACAAAAGATACGGTTAGATTGGAACACGTGCATCGGCTGCTCGCGCTCCGCTAGCGTAGATTCTTTGACCGGTCCTGGAGGTTTTTGCCCCCCATGCGTCACCTCGACCACCATAGCAACTGGACCTTCTGCAGCGCCTTTTCCTAACCAGCAAAAACTGAAACCCTACACGCGCAATAATAACAGCAATCAGCATAGATCGGGAAATTGACTGGCCGCAGTAATCGGACAGCAGCAGCAGCAGCAGCAGCAGCAGCATAGCTGGAGAGCATAGCCAAGAAGCATAATAATGTATGGGTCGATCATCTCGTAGGACAGCGTTTTAGCCATGATCCAAACACAATGCAAGGAGAAGAAACATTATTGCAGCCTGTTTGTACTTTTACTTTCTAGGGTTACTGAAAAATTTGCTTCTTGGAGCTGTTGGAGAGCTTGGGCAAGTTGAGTTGGTAATTGTAACTAATATCTAATTTAGAACATTCTTCTAACTACTTATAACGAGTATGTTCCTATTTAATTAGATCAAAATTTTCATAGCTTGCCTATGTTTCATCGCTTTAGGACCCAAAACCTACTCAGTTGAATTGTTAAAGTGAATCTTTCACAAATCTCTATTGTGGCTTATCATTTTTTAACGGCAGGAATTTTAAAGATTACAAGGAGTTCGAGTACGTACATTAGGTTGGCCTAAAATTAAATTTTGCCTGGAATATTGGGGACTGATCCTTCAAATCAGCGCCAATATTAGATTAGGGCGAATCTGCTCTTGTAAACACGTTGTCATTTTCCAGGGATCTGGCGGATATAGATTTTTCTGTAGTCAACATCTCTAACAACCAACCGTCAAAATATTCATTGTTTGTAAACAATACTGGCGTTCCTACACGTAGAAACAAACGTCAGACGAGCGTTATTCAAATTAGGCCCGTGATATGTTGCATACTGTCAAACGCTAGTAAATAGGATAGGGTTGCCAGGCCCCTGTCATTTTCTCTTAAACAAAAGGTCACAAATAAAAATTACGCACTCTTTAAGGAGTTGTTCAGTTTATCAGTTTATCCGCTGATATGTTCAATTTAAAGGAATTGTATTCAACTTCCGAAAAATTAGCAGACAAAGTGTTTGTTTACAAAAGCAAATTCGCCCTAATCAAATTTTGGCGCCGAAATGATAGCTATTTATGTAACAAACAAACTTTAGTACGACAGCAACTCCAAAAAATAATTCCTTAGAGTTCGCGTTTTTAAGAAAAGTCAATTTCTTCCATTTTAAGAAAAACCTTACCCTTTCACATTTTTCCCATATACTTTAGAGTTCACACTATGAGAAACACATATTGTCATGGCATGCTTTGAGTCACCTTTCTTTGTTGAAAACTAATAATTCTCTAAAACAGGGATTTTTTGGAAGATTTTAGCATTTAATAAAAATTCGCTATCAAACAAAATATAGCAATACAATCAATATAATACAATATAATAATATACAATTTTGTACGAAAACAACATTGTCTAAGACCAGATTGCTCTATCTAAGGATTGTATCGAAAATCCACAAACTTTCTTTCAAATTATGTTGAAAACCGATATTTTATTCATACAAAAAATTGATCCTTTATTGAACGAGGTTAAACTTGAACATAATGACGACCGGATGAAATTTAAGTTATTCCTTCACGAATTTTCGAACTTTGGATCGAATGCTTTTCATCAAGTTCCGGACAAGTGTTGCATCGCATTTTTTGGACGCTTGAGCCCAAATTTTTTTGAACTCCTGCATGTTCCCAGCTGCCTTACCAGTCTTCTTGAAGACCCTCTTCACGATTGCCCAGTAACGTTCGATGGGTCGAAGCTGAGGGCAATTTGGTAGATTGATATTTTTCTCAACGAAGTCCATACCTTTTTCCGCAAGCCAATTGAGAGTGGTTTTGGCATAGTGAGCCGACGCTAAATCCGGCCAAAACAGTGAAGGTGTACTATGCTTCTTATATAAAGGCAACAATCTCTTCTGGAGATACTCGGACCGATAGATTTCCGCACTTATAGTTCCGGTAGTGTAAAAAATGGTTGGCTTCAAACCACAGGAACATATTGCTTGCCATACCAGTACCTTTCGACCAAATTTCTCCACTTGAATCGACCTGTCCGCATCGCTCACATCCTCCCCAACGACGGCAGTAAAGTATTGTGGACCTGGAAGGGTTTTTGAGTCCTCCTTTACATAGGTCTCATCGTCCATCAAAACGCAAACAGTTATTTATGATTTACTGCAGAGTGGACTTTTAAACATTTCAACATTGGAAGGTAAAATTACAATTTTGTATAATTTCTTATTTAGCTAAGTTTGTTCAACAATAACATTCAGCAAATCAAACTGCACAAACAAATTAAATCAAGTTATCAATAACTGAGGATTTCAAAATCAGTCCCATATACGCAGATCCATGCCAAACTGACCATAAAATGTGTTCTACTATACAGCTCACACTTTCTAGGGTGCATAAAATGTCGAAATTTAATACGAGCCGCTTGGATTTGGACGAGATTTCCCAAACATGTTCACTATAACAGAAAACGTGTTTTGACATAAAGACATATTGTTTGGACTCAAGAGTAACTTTTGAGAAGGGCTTGTTTGTTTTAGATACAACCATTTTAGGGAAACAGTAACTCGGAAATCGTTCGTTTAAGAGAAAAAGTGTCTGAATAGTAATGGTTGGGAATCAAAATGTCCGTGAAAAAAAAGATATACGCTGACAAAAACAAAAAAATTTACACTGAAAAATCATAATCAATATATATATATATATATATATATATATATATATATATATATATATATATATATATATATATATATATAAATGAATTTCTGTTTGTCTGTATGACTGAACCTTATATCTATACAAAGACTGGACTCGGAAAAAATGAGACACACAAAAATGATCATCAAAAATTCATTTTAAATCGGATACTTCTCAAATTTTCAGGGATTGAATAACTATATATAAGCTATGTTTTGGCATAATTTATTAATTGAATTTCCTCCCCCAAGCTGAATGCTCGTACATGTTTCATGAGATCTTGGGCGAGGCTTTGTCCATCTTCCTTACACAATTTCTCCCAGTTTTTCTTCGAAGCTTCATCGGTTTTGAATTTTTTTCGATTGGACGAAGTTCTGGTGTATTTGGCGCGTTCGCCTCCTTCGGGACCACATTAACGTCCTTCGCTTCGTACCAATCCATAAAAGGCTTGGCGTAATGGCACGAAGCGAGATCCGGCCAGAACAGCGTGGGACCACGATGAGAGCGGAGGAAGGGCAGCAAGCGCTTCTGCAAGCATTCCTCTCGATAAATCTGCCCGTTTATGGCGCCTTGATATATGTCTCGTCGTCCATGACGAGACAGCCTGGCTTTACCAGCCACTCACGGTACAGCTTCCGCGCACGCAATTTGGTCACCGTGTTTTGCTTGTCAGTCCGGTTTGGCACCTTTCTGCCCTAAAAATACGTAGCCCAGCCCGCTTCATGGTCTTCTGAACGAACCACTTCGACGAATTGACTTTTTTGGCCACGTCTCGGGTGGAAAGGTTCGGGTTATTCTTAAAGTACTACCTTATCTTCCGTGCCTTCTCTGGGTATTCCGTTTTTGGATTTCGGCCGCTTCCAGCGCGCCGCTGGATGGTCTTCGTCTCCTGGAACATATTCACAACGCGGGATACGGTGGAATGGTGGATTCCAGGCCTTTTGCCGATCCATCTGTGCGACTGACCAGGATTATCGATCACCGCGCCCAAGATTTGCTGGCGTAGCTCTTCTTGTTTCAAATGCATCTTGAAAACTACTTGACAGATCGCAATAAAATTTTGCACACATAAACATAACACTCTAAACGAGTGTTATCCAAAATTTCATTCATCTTTACCCACGTTACACCCAAAACAAAGTGTCGCATTTTTTCGAGTCCAATCTTTATATAAAAATGAATTTCTGTCCGTTTGTCTGAACCTTATAGTATCGAAAACTACTGAACCGACCGGCGTGAAATTTTGTATGCAGGAGGTTTTGAGGCCGGAGAAAGTTATAAGAATAAGATAGTTTGAGACCCTTCCCATCGCTCTCATTCAAATTAAGAATTTCTGCATAACTCGAGAACTAAGCAAGCAACAGAAACCAAATTCAGCACGTGGGAGTTTCTAGAGGCAACAAATGTTTTTATGATAGTTTGAGACCCCTCCCATCTCTGAAAAGGGAGGCGGTCATACAAGTGAAACAGAAGTTTTTGCATAAATCAAGAACTTATCAAGCAAATGCAGCCAAATTTGGCATGTGGGGCTTTCGAAAGGCGAGATTTTTTTTATGGGGGTTTGAGACCCCTCCCTTCTCTTAGAAGGGGGCTCTCATACAAATGAAACTGAAATTTCTGCATAACTCCAGCACTAAGAAAGCCAATGGAATCAAATTTGGCATGCGGGGATTTTGTAGGCAAGAATGTTTCTACGGTGGTTCTCGAACCCTCCTCTTTCTGGTAGGGAAGGGGAGGGAGGGGTCTAATACAAATGAAACACAAATTTAAACCAAACATGAGAACTATCCCTTCTGTTATAAAAACTTGTATGCAGGGGTTTTTGTAACCGGAAAAGGTACTTATGATGGTTTGAGACCTCTCCCCTGTCTGAAGGGGGGTGGGGGGGATTCCAAAAAAAGAAACACAAATTTCAGCATAACTCAGGAACTAATCGAGAAAATAGAACCAAATTTGGCATGTGGAGGTTTTTGAAGGCAAGACATGTTTCTATGGTAGTCTGAGACCCCTCCTCTATGATAAAGAGATGGCTCTTATACAAATGAAACAGAATGTTTTTTTGGACAACTCGAGAACTAGTCGAACAAATGGAACCAAATTGGGCATGTGCAGGTTTTTGAAGGCAAGAAATGTTTTTATGGTGGTTTTAGAGCTCTCCCGTCTTTGGAAGGGGGGAGGGGGCTCTCATACACAATTTAAACCACACATGAAAATTCTTCCTACTGTTATGAAAATTTTTATTATGATATCTTATGTACGAGACTCTTCCCCCGTCTGGGAGGGGGCGATCCCATACAAATCAAACACAAATTTCTGGATAATTCGAGAACTTATCAAGCAAATGGAACCAAATTTGGCATGTGGGCGTTTTGGAGGCTGGATTTTTTTCCATACCGGTTAATGAATCCTCCCCCCTTGGAGGGGAAGGGGGCTCTCATACAAATGAAACAGAAATTTCAACCAAGCATGAGAAGTTACCTCGTGGGGAAAGCAGCATGTTCTGATAGAATTTTGAACCTCTTTTTAGCCAAGAATGGGGGATGCTTGAGTTACCCTCAGTGCTACATATGCACAAGAAGTTAATCTAAGCTTATGCAAGACAAATTGACGTTCAAACTAACAGAATACAGCAAAGTATGAAGATAAATATTTTGTCCCTGAAATGCTTCTACACAGAAAGAAAACCCATGGCAGAAACTAAAGATCTTCATTGCCAACATATGATTTTATATCAAATTTCTAATCGAAATTTTTATACTTACTCTCTGTTTATGTTTCCTCTAAACAGACAGCATAGTTCCGCAGCTCGTCTGCGATGTGGTTCACGCTGATATAGTAACTCAACCGTAACTTGAATATCTTCAACGCTGAGTTTGATTGTTTCTTTTTGTCGGATTTTCTGAAGCATTGTCATGTCGAAACGAGCTGGGAAATCAGCCTAACAACGTTCCGTTTGAGCTGATGTGGTAGCTTGATTGAATTGCCTTCACCAGTTGAAAGTTTCATATTTTCATGCTGGAATCGAAAGTAGCTGATGATGTCCATCTCTGCTGGTGAAAGGTCTCAGGAAAGCATCTTTCTCGCAATTCCGGTGACAATATTTGACTTGAGCTTTAATTTTGTTGACATGATTTTTTTCTAATTCTTATGTTTTGTATTCTCCGTGCATGGAGTAACGATTATGATGTAGACGCTGATGTTCGCTCATCACCATGAGACACCAAGAGTGGACAATAGTGTTTGCTAGAATGAAAGATATGAAGAGAAACTGTTGAAATTTCCGTCACTGTACGGTAGGTTGGAAATAAAATAGAAGAAATGAAAATTGAGCGAAAGGACATGGGTAAAGTAGTACTCGAACCAAGGGCGTTACCTTTGCTTAACATCTCATTGCGGGGTAGGTCGTGGCACGGACGAATCCGCAACCTCAACAGGCAAAAGTAACGTGCTGGTCCGCGCTCATGTACTACTGACAGCTTTGTGATAGTTTCTAGCGGTCGTTTGTAAATATGCACTCTGTTTTTATACGCACATGGGAGAGAAACTCTCTGCTTCCCACGCGTGGATACTACCCCCAAACCATCACCGACGCGGCGCTCTGGAACCGTGGGCTGTGGGACGGTGGGATGCTGGCCAACGTCGGCGCCCACAGCAGATCATTTTGAACACTGTGCAGCTGTCGGAAGACGAAGGGTTTATCATTAGAAAACACGAACTTCTGACCTGCGTGCCGCGTATCAGTATCAGTTTGGCTCTATCCAGCCTCTTCTTCGTTGTAGCCATCGTTACCCGAATCTTGCGTTTCTTGTACTCTTTGTATCCAAGGTCCTTCATCATGATGGTGTGGGCAGTTCCGATCGACAAATCCAGGTCAGCAGCGGTCCTCCGGATCGAGAGGTTCATTTTTCGACGAACCCGCTCCTTCACCACTTTGATTGCATACGGATCTCGCACGGTCCTTGGCCGAGCCCATCTCCCGGTACCGACGGATGGTGATACAGGTGAACTTCCGCTTCACCCCGTAGGATTTCAACCGCCGGAATATGTCACCGGGTCGCTCCCAGAGTAACACATCTTCATGCTTTTATGTTAAGTTAGGTTCTTTATAACCAAATCTAGTCATATAAAAGTATTTTCAACCGTTGTAAAACTTGTGTGATGCTTGTTGCACCGGAGTTGTTCCGGGTTTCCGGAGAGGCTATCCCACATGTTGAATTTGTGATAAGATTTTGTACGAGATGCCGTTGTCAAACATTTTATTTAGTAAACACACGTAAAGGTAACATATTTTCCAAGCGAATGAAATGTCTATTACAGGAAGGCTTTAAATTGACCGAGATTTCCGTCAAACAAGTTCTGATAAAGAGTCCTGGATGAGGTTAACTCTTTATTTTACTTAAAACATGGTTTTTCATCACAAACCTTATTATAAACATTAAGTGGATCCTTGACCATATTGGCCACTCCCGGAACCAATGGAACGTCCCCAACGAAACCTGTAGTAGAGGCCATTTACGATTATACTCCATACCATGCCGTGCGGCAGCTCTATCTTCATAATTTTTCATAATAATGATTTTGATAGACTTGAGAAAGCCATTGACTACATTGGCCACTCCCGGAACATTTTTGGGGGAACCTGTAGTAAATATCAACTTCGATTTTGCCACAAAATATGGACTATCCCAGAATCAAAAACTCTCGATTCTGGCGTGTATAGTTAAGGTACATTTTTGATAATGTTAAATGACCTCGCAAATTTTCCTTATCTGATGCAGAAACAAACCCTAAAAAAGATCTCAATGCACGTCGCAAACACATCCAAATAAACCAGCCTACAAGCTTCGGACAGTGGTCGTAATTTTCGCCATTTCCTAAACATTGTAAGCACAATACCAGCACTAACAAATACAACTAAGCTGATATAACTCTGATTGCTCGGGGGAGCGGAACAACAAAAAACAAGAAACGGGAAAAAACTATCGATGCACAAAACACGAAGAAACGCGAGAATAACACATTTTGGGAGAGAATTGATTACATTCACTACGATTTACACAAAGCCCACGAAGATTTTATAATTTCACTTTTTACTTATGTTGCATAACGACGTGCAGTTTCAAAGCACGGCTTGCTGCGATCGTGATTCTATTCCATGACTGTATTTCAAATCTATTTCCCCTCACTAGGTGACAGAATTACCAGCATCACAATCGACTTTCGTCACATCGTCCAGGAGGACGCCATGACCATCCTGAGCTACGCTTCGCCTTACAACGTGCAGCTGGAGTGTGTAAGCGGTGAAAAGATCCCTCCAACACAAAGCCCCAAACAGGGACATCAGGCCCTCACCCATCCACTAGTGCGGTCCAGCAGTCAATCAGACATGAATACGGTAGAGTACTTTCAAAGGACTTAAAATTATATCCAACTTATTCAAACCACTACTCTTTCAGATTGAACGCAACTCCCGCAAGGATGGTAACTCCACGCTCAAGATGGAACAGCAAAGCCCGACCACGCTGAACAAGGTGCTACCGACCATGCACAAAGAAAACGAGAAGGAACCCAAAAAGCACTCGTTCAAGCAACAGATGAAGGATATGATCGAAGAGAAATTCCAAACCAAACATTCCGATGTCGAACGTAAGGACTCGAACGCTGCCGAAGGCAAAAAGGGCCACAAATTCGGCATCCGCGTCTTTCCACCATCTGTGAACGATAAACTTTTCGGCAAAAGCCCAAACAAAGTCCAAGCCGACAATGAAAATAACACCAACATCGAGAAGAAGGTATCCGATGAGCAGAAAGAAAAATCACCATCACCACCGGTTGTGAAGAAGCGCACCAAGGAACCCAAGATCGTCCCCGATGTGGTTGTTATTGAATCCACGACGACTAACACAACCACTTCCATACCAGTCGAATTCCAACGGCAGAACAGTTTAACGTCCAGTGGAATCAAACGAGACGCCGACGGAATCCCGCAAGAGATGCCAGGATTCATGATGCAGGCTGCCAATGCTGCCAAGGACAATCGGAAATCGAACAACGCCATCGACGCCGATAACAAACGCAAGGGCAAAGCTCCCAGGCCACCACAAAATGAAAACGAAATGGACGAGAGTACAGTCACCATAGATACCACTTTGAGCATGGATACAACCGACGCGGCTATACACGTGGAAAATGAAGTGAGGAAATTCAACCTTAGCGATCGTATGAACTTCTCGGATAACTTTGCCGAGGAAGTACTCAACTGTACGATTGAAAGCGTCTCCGGAGTGGAAAAATTCGAGGAAAACGGACCAAGCAACAGCTCAACACCCAAGAGCGAGCGCAAGAAGTCCTCGATGACAGAGAGTATGACGCATGAAGAACATGGTAAGTTTCTCTATATCCGCTGTATTGTGTGCATATTATTAAACTTTTTCTTTTTTGTCGACAGACTCAGACTCCGAACAGACCCCGATGAGTAGCAACAAGATAGAGCTAGACTCCAGCGATATCACAGTGCACCAGAGTTCACCGAGTCCAACGAGCAGTGAAGAGATGATCGATGACAGCAACCGACGCACTGCCAGTCTGGGTGACCTCTCCAAACTGGAAACGCAAATGTCTAACCCTGGAAGCAACTGCAATACACTCGAGCGTGCGCAGAGCTTGGAAATCACCGGAGATGTAGTGACAGTTGCTGGCACCGGAGCCGTCATTGTTGGGGCTACCACAACTCCTGGAACCAAGAAACGTAAGGCATCGATCGAAGGCCAGATTGACATGGAATCGAAAGAACCGAAACTGAACGTTGGAATCGATGGACTGAACTCGCTTCAGCGAAATCGTCTAAAAGGTGCTTCTGCTTGGGGTAATCTAGAAGACGCCATCAACTCAGGAGAACTGACAAACAGTTCATCGGAAAGTGAGCTCAAGACATCCACTGAGGAGACAATGCATCAGCAGGTCACAATCATTGAAAATAATATGGATAACGTGGCCAAGGAACAAATGGTGGAAATGAACACAACGGTGATTCAGATGGTTGATGAAGTAAGTCCAATGAACGGAACTGTTGGCGGAATGAATGATGAACTAATGGTAGACAACTTAAAGAACATTGTTGAAATCGTAACCGTAGTTGACAAAATCGCCCCAGCAGTGATCGTTGCGGAAGAAAGAAAAGTGGAAAAGGAGAATGACAGGGAACATATTTCATTGACAACTATCAATTTGGACTACAATGGCGTTTATCCAACGGAATCGGAAGAAAGCAGCAACAAAACTGATCACGTGAAGATTGCTAACTATGACACAAACATTCCTGATGACGTGAAAGTATCACGCTATCCATTCGGAAGTCTTGAACGACCAAAATCTGACGTCCTGAAAAAGCTTTTAGGTCAAAAGGAAGAGCTAGAAAATACTCCTTCTGTTTTCATATCCGGTGATAATGATTCCAACAAGATAACGATCGAAAACAACTATCACGATATTGGTGAACCAATAAGTCTCACATTGGTTAACAATGTTGACGACATTCAGATTGAAAATGACCAAACTGAGAGCAGCCAAGCTTCGCCGGTCTTCTCCAGCAACACAAACGGAGTCAGCAGCATTAACATATCTTCATTGGAAGTAGATTTGGCTACATCCCTGAACAACAAGCCCTTCACAGTAGCTCCGAAATTTTCGCTGGACAACATTGTAACAATTTCCACTGAATCATCACAACCATCCTCGATCATTCTTATCGATGACGAAAAGCTCGACTTCAGCCTGCAAACTTTGGACGACTTTGACGATAGCATTGAAAATACGATTGCTCCAGATATTCAGCTGAACTTTGCTGCGGAAACTAACAAGACCATTATTGAAACCACTCCCCGCTTGTTGCTGGAAAAACCCAAAACTCCAAACAGCTTTGTCACGGAAATTGCAGTCAAAACCTCAGAGCTAGAACAGAACGGAAAGCCTGAAGAACCACCGAAAGTAACCAAGAAACCACCGAAGCCGGAAAAACCAACGACCCCTCCGTCCAGAATTCCTGTCGAGCGAAGAATGTCCAGTGAACACAGCTTCATCCCTCGTAACACGGAAATCAAATTCACAACATCTACGTACGATTCCGGAAAGGGCCACGAGAAGCGTCCGCTAGGTATCGATCAGATTCGCTCCAATTTCGAACGTAGCAACTCCAAGCCAGATATCCGCGCATACGAGCGAAGCAACTCGAAGACCGATGTCCGTGTGTACGAAAGAAGCAATTCTAAGACTGATGTCCGCCCGTTCGAGCGCAGCAACTCCAAGACCGACGTCCGTCCATACGAACGCAGCAACTCCAAGACCGATGTCCGTCCATTCGAGCGTAGCAACTCAAAAACCGACGTCCGTCCATTCGAACGCAGCAACTCCAAAACCGATGTCCGCACATTCGAACGAAGCAACTCCAAAACCGATGTACGATCTGTCCTGGAACGCAGCAACTCCAAAACCGAAATCCCAGTACTAATCCGGCGAACCTCCATCCCATCGATTAACTTGAACACCTCGACCGTTATTAACTCTAGCCCACTGCCCATGACGAATGGTAACAGCAACGGATCAAGCCCACCAGCTACCAAAGCTAGCCCTTCGCGGATTCCAGTGTTCAACTCGGTCAGTAAACTGAACAACGGCCACGACAGTTCCCGCTCACCACCACCGTTAATTCAGCACAATAATAATAATAACAACAACAGCATCAACAACAACAACAACAATAACGTTAGCAATAAGGTGTCAGTAAGCATTACCTCGATCAAGAACCAGTCGAAGCATCCGAGTGGCAAGCTGAACGGAAACTGAAAGCAGGCAGCAAGCGAGTAAGAATACAGATTTTCAAATGGTGCAATTGAGAAGAGAAGGTGTACAAGAAGAGCTTCCGGAGATTACGAATGGTTAGTGCCTAAGTCCCGATATATCGTTGAATCTAATTCAAAGTGTAACCGAATGCTAACATTAGGATTTACTCACGGGGTACGCATGAGCGGATTGTAACTATATTCTAGTTTTGTAAGATAGTGCAAGGAGGTACAAGTGTAAATGTATGATAACCAGAATATATTGCGAGCAACAGAAGCGCTGGCAGTATAGTAGAATACAGTGGAAATGTTTGGCCATATTTACAGTTTATTCTCATTTTATATGTACTTGTAAAATATATCATTAAAACGTAAAGAAATGCGCCACGGTCAAGCGAGCGTATCTAGTTGTAAGCTAAGGAAACCTAGACATTTAATGTTTGACTTATTTTGTTAATTATTTGTTTAAAATGGGGTATAAAAATTACCATTATATCGAAAACCTCCATGGCGTAGAATGCATCGAACAGGTAGCTTGGTGGACCAGGCTACGCAGCTTCCGACGGGAGATCTATTTCAGTAACCATTAAACGACAGTTAAAAATCAGATGTTTGTAGACATAGGTTTTTTATATTTTCAATGTAGTAATAAAAATGATTAATAATACCCGACAGCTTCCACGGAAATCATTTCGTTAACATGATCACAAACTCCTCATAGTTTATTTTTCCATCCCCGTCCATATCTGCTTCTTCCAAAAGATCCTCCAACTCCTCATCAGTGAGACGTTCTCCAAAATTCTTCATTACAGCCGACAGCTCATCAACGGTCAGGAATCCATCTCCGTTTTTATCGAATATCTTAAAGGCATCCAATAGTTCTTCATCGGTTGAATTTTCCCTCGACTTGCGGGCCATCAACGTGAGGAATTCGTTTAATTCAATTGTCCCACTTCCATCCAGATCGACCTCGTGAATCATCTGTTCGATCTCCGCCATTGATGGGTTCATGCCCAGGGCACGTACGACCGTACCTAGTTCCGATGTCGTAATCGATCCGTTACCGTCCTTGTCGAACATTTCGAACATTTGTCGGAACTGTCGTTCCTGCTGTTCCGTGAGACTGTGGTCGGACATTTATACTATATTTAAACACTTGATATGTATCCAGGAACGATAAATTTGGAGCCGTTTGTTTCCGAGACATGAGTTTTCGAAATGATAGAAATCAGTTATTATTACAACAGTCATGGCACACTATTTCTTCTGTGCGCGGTGCGTAGCTGCAGTGAGGGAGGAAATTATTACACGCAAATAAAAAATCAAATAATCAGTGGAAAATATCCACTTGAAATTCACTTATCTTTTATGTAATTCACGAGGTGGATAATGCTCCGCAAAATCAAGAAAATCGTATGTGTCAGTTGAAATGTAAATAAGTAGTCAAATGGAATTTATTTTTCTATGTGATGTTCATGCAAAAATCATTTATTTTAGTATTTGAAAATATCTTCATGTGCTTCCGGTAGTAGCTAAGTGAAATATTTTTTCAGTGTACCTCACAGTATTTCACAATTCACAATATTTGGCATCCACGCCAATCAATCGATTACAAATCACGAACTGACAGTTCTCCCAAAATTTGAGTTTCCATTGACACTACTATGCGATAGCCAAAATGTGTGCCCTCCTACTACTAGCTCTTTGACATAATAGCATAGGGAAATGCTTACTATGCATGATAGCAACACATCTTTCCATCGTCATCTTTGCCGAAGATTACTATTCGATTGAACGTCAAGTCAATTAACCATTAAATAGATTTCTACGGAAAGAAATTTCGAATATAAATTATCCAGAGCTTTCAACGCAACAACAAACTAAGAAAAGCGCAGCACTGATACTCGAACAGCGAAGTTTATTTTTATGAGTGCTTCAAATCTGTCAGTTAGATTATAAGACATTGTGTTTAAGGTAAATTAAGGATATTTTAGAAAAAAACTCACATATCAGTGTCCCTATTTTTCGTCTTGGCCTTTCAATTTAGCACCCAACAACCTAATTTAAGTTTCGTCCTAGATATAGACTGTTCCGATAATTATAAATACACTAATGATTAACCGTCAATTCCAAATGCGTGCAGTATTCAAAAACTATTGGCTGCATCCTGTTTTTTTTTCAATTTTTCGCACGGAAGTTTGAAAATGCGTGGTCTTTCTCCCGAGCAATGAATACGGATTATGCACAAACGATGCACCGTCAGTGGTCTTTCGATCAGAAAACGGGCTAAAAAATAAGGTAGGAGCGCCAGAGCAGTTCAAACCGCATTACTGAAGTATCAACAACAGTGCTCTTTCGTAGATTCACCGGAACGGAGTAGAAATCCAGTCCCACTGACCCTACAATCGGCAGAGAGGTAAGGGACAAGCGTCATCCTTCAGCATCAGGCAAAAAAGCCTACTACTACTAATGTTATGCGTGCCAAGTAGAGAACGGGTCTGCAGACTTGTCGGAAGCCGAAGCAGCATAAACGAAGCACCAAACAGGCCGAATCTTTGAAACCGAGGGCTTGAAAGCTGTACGACAAACTGCTGTCCAAAAATCGGGCTGTATTATCATGGACGATGAAACCTACATAAAATTCGGTTATAAAACTCTGCCGGGACCACAGTTTTATTCCTCGCCGAAGGTAAAGAATGTTCCAGGATCAGTGAAAGTCATTTACACCGAAAAATTTGGCAAGAAGGTAATGGTGTGGCAGGCCACATGAGGATGTGAAAAAATATCTCGTCCATCCATTACGACAGACACAATGAATGGTCAAATCTACAGCATAACAAGCCTAGAATTATTAGGCCTGATCTTGCTTCCTGCCATTACTTCAAATATGCACTAGAGTGGTAAAAAGGAGCAATGTCGTAATTTTACCAGAGGAGATGAATCCACCAAACTGCCCAGAGATTCGCCCTATCGCAACTCTCTGCGCTTTGACGAGGGCGAAGCTGAGAAAACACATGAAACCAGCGGATAGTGTTTGAAAAATTTGAGATAGTTGGCCAAAAGTGGTGAAAGTGGTAGGAAAAAGCACTGCACAGAAGTCAATGAATAGTGTTAAGGGAAAAGTTAGAGAAATCGCTTACCCTACTAAAAATCAAGCAAATTGAAATGAAGATGGAAAGAAAGCAATAATATTTACTATGCTTGAGAGCAAAATGATCAAAAACTACAGAATGGTTTTTTAACTGGAGAAAAAAGTGTATATATATTTTTCGGAACAGTCTATAATATAATTAATATTTTTTATATTATATGCTAATTTCAAGAGTAACTCGCTCAGAACAGTGTGCCAGCCACGATATCTTACACACTAGACGAATATAAAGACTGTATTCGATAACATTTGGACACACGCAATTGTTCGTAACTTTTTAGCGTGTAGGTAAAAATAATTGAAATTTTAACTGAATGTATTTCATTGTGTTGTGTCAATTGTGTAATAAGTTTCGTGGAAATCGGTCGAGTGATTTCAGTGATGGCTTCGAATGAAGAAATAGTGCGCCAACAAATTTTGGACACTCACTTTGAAAACCCAAACGCTTCTCATCGATGGATCGGAAAACAGCTCGGAATCGCACATTCAACCGTATCTCATGTGAACAAAACAATCAAGGACCGTAAGACAACCAAGCAGAAAAATGGTAGTGGCAAAAAACATGGCACATCAAATCCGGAGAAGGCCAGGATGGTATTGAACCAATTTAAGCATTATCCCAACATTTCGATCAGGGATGTTGCGAAAAAGGCGAAAGTTTCAGTTTGTTTTGTGCAGAAAACAATGAAACGTTCTGGATTACATGTGTACAAGGTCCAGAAGGCACCGAACCAGAGCGATAAACAGAACTCGGTGGCCAAAACTCGTGCAAGAAAACTGTACAGGGAGTGGCTCACACAACCGTTCTGCATTGTGATGGACGATGAGACCTACATTAAAGCCGACACCAAACAAATGCCAGGACAGGAACACTACGTTGCCATCTCTAAATTGGCCGTTCCGGAGAGTGTACGGAATAAGAAACTGTCGAAATTCGCCAAAAAATTCCTTGTCTGGCAAGCGATCTGCGGATGTGGCAAAATGAGTCAGCCCTTCATCACCTCTGGGACCGTCAACGGACAAATCTACAAGGACGAATGCCTTCAAAAACGACTTCTGCCCTTCTTGAGATCTCACGATGGCCCGACACTGTTTTCGCCTGATTTGGCATCTTGCCACTATGCCCGGCCCGTCTTAGACTAGTACAAAGATGATAATGTAGTTTTTGTACCAAAAGACGTCAACCCTCCAAACACTCCGGAACTTCGCCCAATTGAAAAATTTTGGGCAATCATGAAGGCAAAGCTCATTAAAACTTAAAAACTGATAGAAAATGAACTTGAACTAAAGAAAGTGTGGTTAAAAGTAAGTAAGCAAGTCGGTCCAATCATTGCCCAAAATTTGATGAAAGGGGTCAAGGCAAAGGTGCGGGCATTTGGGTTGGGAGAAGAGGTTCAATAAACCAATGATGTCAAAACTTAACCATTTAGTAGTACTTTATTTCCAGAAAGTTTGAAAAGAGTCGGGCTCAAGGAAAATTTTTGGTGACCTATTTTGTGTGTCCGAATTTCATCGAATACAGTCTTTAGTTTATAACTGAGGCACTTTGATTTTCAATCCATACCACATGTGTGAAACACTCAGGAACACTTTTAACAATTGAGATTATAGAAATAAGAAACGAGCAATCTTGCCAATATACATTGCCTGGTTGCCAGGCACAGCAGAAAATAAGAATTTAGACTGTCAACACATTGGCGCAGGAGAAGTGTCCAGAGCGATATACTCCTTGCCGCACGGTTACTGTTGACTTCGAGTTCCGCCAATTTTGATACTGGTCGGCGAAGAACTTCTCCCTCAGTCTGGATCATAGCCTGACATACGTGACCATCGGGTGCTCTGATCGTCTGAATCACGGTCCCGCGTATCCAACCGTTACGTTAGCCTTCGTCCAATATCAACACCAATCACTGGTTGGAACTCCTTGAACCATTTGGACTGTTTCAGGATCACCGGCACTTCAGCCATCGTTGGATATGATGCCACGACTCCCTGGAGGTCCCTTGTTAAGACTCGATACTCACGCTGGGCTGCCTGATTCCATTAGAACTCCCCAACAAAAAATGGTTCGTAGTCCGATAGCATCCGATTCTGCAGAATCAAGCGGTAAGTACGTGAGTGGTCTAGTATTTACGATGCCCTCTGCCTCGACAATAACGGTTTGCAGCTCTTCATCGTTGAGCTTTCCTTTACCGCCTTCAGGAAGCCAGAGCAAAGGCCCGAAACGTAATCAAGCAAGCAAAGGAGTAGTCAAGGGAAAACTTTGTGGCCAGGAGATCCCCGAGTAGTACGACGACCGAATTATGGCAAACGGTAAACACTCTCGGTGGTGTTTGAAAACAGCGAACTATACACACTTAGATTTTTTTACAGAAATCTGTAAAGTTTTACCGAATTCTCAACAGCTGAACGTTCGGTATTCCGATTTTATGGAGTCCGGTGAAATTTTACCGTTATCTATAAAAAAATTACTGGATTTCGGTAAAATTTTACCAAAATCCGTAAAATCAGATTATCATACGTTCAGCTATTGAGAATTTGATAAAAATTTACAGATTTCTGTAAAATAATCTGAGTGTGTAGTAATCAAACGAGTGGGCGGACTCACGGACAACCCCGAAGAAGCAGCGGAAGAACTGGCAACATTCTACAGCGAGAGATCAGCGACCTCCAGCTACCCTCCATCCATCCAGATGGCAAAGGCAGCACCAGACCTAGAGTTCATATGTTTTTCGCGCAAAATCGATAAAGTGTACAACATCGATATAACGCTCAACGAACTCCTGTGGGCTCTCGACAAAGGGCGAGGTGCCTCGACAGGTCCCGATATGGTTGGGCATCCACTGCTTCAACGTCTTCCTTTATCTGTAAAAATAACGCTCCTTGAGCTTCTGAACAGAATCTGGCATAATGGTGTGTTCCCCGATAGCTGGCGGATGCCTACCGTTCCATATCGCTCACCAGTTGTATGGCTCGAGCTAATTATAAACAGAAGGCTGATCGCGGAACTGGAGTTGAACGGACGGCTTGACAAACGTCAAAATGCCTTTCGTGCAGGATACGGTACGAGCACATATTTTACCGAGCTAGAGAGGTCACTACCAAATCAGGATGAACACTGTCTGATAGCCTCGCTGGATCTATCGAAGGCGTATGACAAAACCTGGCGACATGCGATACTGCGCACCCTAAAATCTTGGAAAATAGGAGGCTGGGTGATCAACATGCTGCAAAGCTTTCTCTCGGAACGGACATTCCAAATGACCGTAGATGGCCACACATCCGTTGGAAAATGGAGTACCACAAGGATCAGTACAAAGATAAGTCAAAGCTGTCGATAAACGGGCGAAAAGTATAGGATTCAGCATATCAGCTATAAAGTCACACACCTTCTACTGCAGTCCAAACGCACGTCGGAATCCAGTGAATGACATTGACATCGATCGGGTACCCGAAGACCAACCGACTACGTATCCTGGGTGTAACCCTTGATCGGACACTATTGTTCAAGCCTCATTGCCAAATGGTAAAGAAAGCCTGTGAATCCCGTCTACGGATAATGCGTATGATCGGTACCAAACTACCGCGTGGCAATCGTAAGTCACTACTCCAAGTGGGCTCGGCATCAGTGACCTCAAATTTGACGTACGGGATCGGACTAGTCAACCGAGGAGGGCCGGTTGCCCAGGCGTACAACAAAACGATTCGATTCGCATCAGCTGAAGCGGGTACTTTACCATTCGATTTGCTGGCGGCACAGTCCGCGAAGGACTGGCGAAGGACCGGAACAACAACACTCTCCCGTTGGTTCGACGAGCGTCGTAACGCCTCGTAGAGCTCACGGATGCTGCACTCCCCGTAGTTGCCCAAATTGCAAAACAACCCAACCGTCTCTGGCATGCACGCAAACCGTCGATCATGTGGGATGTTTAGAAATTCGTTTGAGGCGGCGACCCACCTGAGAAAGTGCAGCCGGCTGTACAGCAACTACTCGCGACACGGCGATCAACAGTGTTGTACACAGACGGCTCCAAAGGCGAAAACACTGTAGGAGCTGCAATGAACGGCAACGGACTATCGCTAATGTACAGCCTACCAGCAGAATGTGTTTTTCCTCAGAGGCGTATGCCATCAAGAGGGCAATATCCATCCCGAACATGACTAACGAGCTGAAGATCATCACAGACTCCGCATCCTGTCTTCAGGCATTGAACATGGGGACTTCCAAACACCCTTGGATCGAAGAAGTGGAGCAAGCCGCGCAAAATAAACCAATCCGTTTCTGATGGATCCATGGACACTCGGACACCTAAGTTTATATAGCTGGTGATAGCATCAGAACTAATAAAGACTAGACTCGGAAAAAATGAGACACACAAAAAGGATAACCAAAAATTCATTTTAAATCGGATACTTCTCAAATTTTCAGGGATCAAACAAATATATATTGGCTATTTTTGGAACAATTTATTTATTGAATTTCCTCCCCAAAGCTGAATGCTCGTACATTTCTCTTAACACTGCTGATGAGATCTTGGACGAGGCTTTGTCCATCTTCCTTACACAATTTATCCCAGTTTTTTTTCAAAGCTTCATCGGTTTTGAATGTTTTTCCGCTTTTCTTCAACTTCTTCATTATCGCCCAAAACTTTTCGATCGGACGAAGTTCTGGTGTATTTGGCGGATTCGCCTCCTTCGGGGCCACATTATCGCCCTTCGCTTCGTACCAATCCATTACAGGCGTAATGGCACGAAGCGAGATCCGGCCAGAACAGCGTGGGACCACGATGAGAGCGGAGGAAGGGCAGCAAGCGCTTCTGCAAGCATTCCTCACAATAAATCTGCCCGTTTATGGTGCCGGTTGTAACGAACGGCTTGCTGAATCGTCCGCACTCGCAGATCGGCTGCCACAACAGGTACTTACTTCTTCGCGAATTTGTCCATCTTTCTCTTCCGGAACTTTTCCGGAACCTCCATGCGGGACGAACCGACAAAAAACTCGAGGCCGGGGATTTGTTTGGTGTCCACCTTGATATATGTCTCGTCGTCCATGACGAGACAGCCTGGCTTGACCAGCCATTCACGGTACAGCTTCCACGCACGCAATTTGGCCACCGTGTTTTGCTTGTCAGACCGGTTTGGCGCCTTCCTGACCTTAAAAACACGTAGCCCAGCCCGCTTCATGGTCTGCTGGACGAACCACTTCGACGAAATGACCTTTTTGGACAGGTCTCGGGTGGAAAGGTTCGGGTTATTCTTAAAGTACTGCCATATCTTCCGCGCCTTATCTGGGTATTCCGTTTTCGGGTTTCGGCCGCTTCCAGCGCACCGCTCGATAGTCTTCGTCTCCTGGAACACCTTCACAACGCGGGACATGGTGGAATGGTGGATTCCAAGCCTTTTGCCGATCCATCTGTGCGACTGACCAGGATTATCGATCACCACGGCCAAGATTTGCTGGCGTAGCTTTTCTTGTTTCGAATGCATCTTGAAAACTACTTGACAGATTTTTTTAAGAAAGACCGTGCAATATCGAAGTTGCTACTCCGTTACCGATCAGAACTAGTGTAATTGCACAGAGAACCACATAGATGGAGCTTGGGAGTAGCTTTGCATCTTCAATGTACAAGTTCACTAATTCTATTTATAGATCAGTACCGGCGCCGGCCACGTCCTCATGGTCTTTTGCGAGGGGGGAAGGATGAATAGTTTGACAATCGTTGTTATTAGAGACCGTGAGCACCACTGCATCTCTACAATTGCCAAGGGAAGGATAGTTGTGTTCCGTGAGGCAGGTTATTTTTAGATCATGGATGCACTGTGGTAAGTGATGCGATCAATGAAAGAAAGTGCTGTAGACTGCTTTTAATTTTAAATCCAGTGGTGATAGAAAGAGGCAGTGACAAATGGCAAGGAAGGTGTCGGGCCTGGGATTGAACTCCCGATCATCTGCTCAGTAAACAGAACGGGTATCCACTGAGCTACCCAGCCGCGTCCTTGAAAACTACTTGACAGATCGCAATAAATTGCACACATAAACATAACACTCTAAACTAGTATTACCTAAAATTTCATTAATTTTAACCCATGCGATAAAAAGTTTCAACCCAAACAAAGTGTCGGCTCAGGTTCCTTCGGATTTTTTTCGGATATTCAGTTGACTGACAGTGCTATTTTTTGTGTTTAATAATTTTATATTCATTATGATTTAAAAATAAAATCAGCCATATGAATCTTAACCAAATAAAAAAAAACAGGAATTGCGTAAGAGAAAAGCATTGTAAATATGTATAGAGAATGACGTCTCGATAGCTCCCCTATATTTTCCAATCTATGATCAGCTAAAACATGTTAAAAAAAGAATCCTTTTAAGTCGAAGAAGTAATGCAACCTATGCTGGATATGCGAGACAGCGGTTCAATGAAGGAATATAAAAGACGCTAATTATTGTAAAATTCTAGCGCATACAAATATATTGTGCAGAAAGAAAGAACACCATCCTCACTATTGTAACACTAAAAAGATTTGTTTTATTACAAAGGACGTCGAAGTTCTAGCATCTTTACAAGAAGTATAATTTCTTCTCCAACCATGTACTGGGAGCTTGATGGAGATACTGCCCTGCGAAGGCAGCCAGTTTGTGGGCATACTGGCATACGGCCGGTACCCCGACCGTTCCGGACCAGTTGTAGTACATATGCGTCTGCTTGAAAGTGTAGAGCTGCAACCGATCTGCGCTGAGTCCGGATTGGTCAAACAAGATGTTGTAGGACGTAGGTGATACCGTACCTTGACGAACACTCTGAGACACTAGGTAGAAGTCATTCCTGAAAGAAAAAAAAAAAAAAAGCAAAACCGTGTTAACATATTGTTTCGTTACATGGACATTTACCAACCCACCTTTCCGGTAACGTTATGACATCGTCGACAATGGTACCTGGTACTGGATTCCTTCTATCATGGAACAAACGCGTATTGATCCGTTTATTCACTACAAAGAAGGTAAGCTTTGAAGGAATCTCCTGTCCCCTGTAAGCAGCCTCCAGTTTCTCCCTAACGGCTCCGACTTCATGCTCGTGTACAAAACCCAAGTCGCCATCACCGACACCATCGCGGTAAATAACTATACGCTGTGGCATGATGTTTCCGAAGCTAGACTGGTACGCACGAATGGCTTTGATGACATTCAATGCCAAGTAGTTCGACAGTTCTTCACCATGAGCGTGCTGATTTACAGTGGAAAAGTACTTTGGATGCTTAATGCCTGCTCCGTACATAGAGGCAACCAAGGCTCCGTATCCTTTCGATCTATCTTTGGAATCCTTACAGACGTCATATCCGATTACCATTACCGATGCCAATGGGCTTTTGATGACCCACGGGATCCCACCCAGTTTACAATTCATCTGGATGGCAACCTTAGTAGCCACGGACATCAACGTACGTACATTGCCTCCCTTGGGAGTAATTGTTCGCGTTTTCAACACCTGTGTTGGGACTGCTCGATCTACGCAACATTTTTTCTTTATGGCCGAATATCGGTCAGCTTTGTCATTTGTTACTAAACACATGATCAGTTGGGGATCTCTTTGAATTATCTGACTGAGCTGCTCCACGTAAACAACAGGTGAGTCGTTGGGAATTACTACGCGCCTCGGTTCCTCTATCTGGAAGTACATCTGCGAGGCAGCCTGCTTCAGACAGGATAGGAAATCAACAATCAACCGTTCGGATCCACCAGGTATGATGACGCACCAGTTGGTCAGTGCTACCGTTAAGTACATTGGATTGTTACGGAAAGCCATCTGCCATTCGGCCATTTCACCCGCCAACACTTTACTGTAAAGAAAAGGTTTGTATTAGTATCATCTGTTCGGTGAAATACTCAATCCAAGCGACTTACTAGTTATCCTGCTCTGGGTGGAAGAAGACTGTTTCAGGTGCCAAAACGCGTGCTGGAACTTCAACCAAGCGGCGATCCAACTCCGTTTTCCAAAACTTGAATACATCCGAACTTTCCTTTGACTGTTGCAGTCGACGATTGAAGACCTCCAATCGCTGAATACGTTTGTCAGGCGCTAGCCGGGTGTGATCGGCAATTGCACGCATCAGGCTGTAAATTGACGGGGAAGCAAGTTATTTCAAGTTGCTTACAACGAAAGATTAAGTTAGTTGCGATACTCACTGGAAATCTCTCCGCATGTCGTCGGTTATGCCGGTAATCCTGGACAATTCCGGTACAAGGTAGATCATTTCTGGCAATCCAGCCCGTATGTCTCTGGCTTTAGAGCGAGAAACCAACATAGGTTGCCGTGGATCACGGATTACAACGTTGTACCGCTCCTTGAAGTACTGCATGAATGTTATTGGTCCATTCTTTGTCTGGAAAGAGCTTTCCGGAGTAACATCAAACTCCACATCAGATACAGTGTATGTATTGTTCTTTCCATAGGTAGTCATAACGATCGTTCCCAGTACCATACGTTTGAAGTTGTCTTTAAAATTTCCTCGCTGATTCATGCAGTGTTCGAACAGTGAGTAACATGTATCTGTACGCATAACTCTATGCGTCAGTTCGGCACACATCAGTACGTCCTGCTCGTGTTGGCGGATGCTGGTGACGTATCCTGGGTACAAATCAATTCCGTACTGCCTGATGGATATTTTTGCTTCAGGATCGAAGAAACTTCGACCGATAATCTGCAGCTTCAGGCCAGCCATGGCTTTGCGATTAATTAGATTGAATATCACGAAAGCCATTTCGTTCGTCCCGCTAATTACTCCAACTCTTCGCAAAGTAATGACATACGTTTCCTCGTTCATCTTGTCTTTAGTTGTGAACTCCGAGGTTTCAGATGCCATCTTGGTTCGCGTGAATAATTGAGTCCCATCAAACAAGTATCCTCCAATTTGGTCTTTAATAGTGTAAACGAGAGAACTCATCTGCTTACTCGTTTCAACGATGGGTTTGAAATCTACACGGTAATGAAACAGACGCTCGTCGTCATTCCGAACAACGCGGAAATAATTGGTCTGTAGCATAATATGTTTTCCGCTGTTTCCTTGCTTGGTTACCGATGTATCCGTGCGCGTGTGTACAATTTCAGGCAAATACCGATTGCCCCGTAATCCACCCCGGCCTCCTCTACCACCACCCCTTTCGCCACCTCGTCCATGCTGAACCGTTCCTTCCTTCTTAACCTCAGATTCTAAAGCCGTCATCTCTTCTTTTGGTCGAATATTTGGTGACGAAGATTCCTGTCGATCATAGGGTTTCGGAGAACGACCTGGTTCCAAATGTTGGAACTGCTTCTGCCGATGCTCGAAATTGCCCACTTGACTTCTATGACCCCCTTGGCCATTGTCCGATCCAGGCCATGCGCCCCGTGATGAACCTCCATTGTATCCACCACGGCCCGAGGATGCTCCTACGTAACCGCGGGCCCTAATCCGACCACCACTGGATCCCTCCTGCGGATTATCGCCCATCCTTCGGTAGTGACGTCCTGCAAAAAATAGAAGATAGGAGACGTTATTTTTTATACTTCTCACCGAAATTAACCTTTTCTGATAGTACCTTAATAATAGCAGACAAAATAATCGAACAAAAAATCACAGTGTCTATCACAATGGTTCAAACTGCACTGAGCATAGCTCGAGAAAAT
This sequence comes from Aedes japonicus, assembly GCA_034211315.2. Lineage (NCBI taxonomy): Eukaryota > Metazoa > Arthropoda > Insecta > Diptera > Culicidae > Aedes > Aedes japonicus. Next base: position 37,368 of record JASCZW010006064.1, read on the forward strand.
GCACAAATCTGTTTGCAGTCTCAATGTAATATATCCTTCGACCATTCCTACCAACTGATAAATATGCATTCCGATTGTACCAAGCATACATATGTGTTCAATGTGCAGGCGCTTGCAAGCGGAGGTACCCGTTTCTTGTTTCTACCCGAGCGTAATTGTGTTATGGAAGGACACCCAGCATGAGCATGCCGAAGCATTTTATGTAGTTCTTTTCTTCTGTTCTGTTCTTGTTTAGATTTCTACTTTCTTTCTTAAAAAAAAAGAAGCAGCTTGTTTTCATTCCCGTCGGTCATTTCCTGGAAAATCCCAAACATTCTCTACCGGTTATGTTTTATAGCCGTCTGTAAAACGTGTTCACTACCTACGAAGTTTTTTATCAAATATTGTAGGGTAGGACGGGGTAAGATCGCCACCCAGGGCCAGATGAGCACCCTTCCCGTTCGCATCAAAAGTAGTAGCTTACTAGAAAATAACATATGGTCACTAATGATACAAACATGCATCATTCCAAGAATGAGTGGGAAATATCCACTGTTTATTAAGAATTTGATGAAAATTTAATCTCCGACAAACGGTACACGTTTTGTTATAAGAATTCACCGTAATGAAATAAGCATTGTGGCATGATACTAGATATCATTTCAACTTTTTAGCTCACCAGCATGATCAATCACGATTAAGCAACACGTGTCTAATTGGTAGATATAAATTTTACAACTGAACAAACAACTAGAATGATTTAAAAAATATATATTTCTTGTAAGGTGAAACGAGCACCATTTTACGGGGCAACATCGTCTCACTGCACATCTGTATCATTACCTCTAAAGTAGCTGTCAAAGTGTTTTTTTTTTTTAAACAAAACTGCGTTCGAAAAATCCTCCACAATGGTTCGAAATTACAAACGCGTTTCGGGTCGAAAAAGATGGACCACAGCAAATCTTCGGTCTGCGATCAAAGCAGTCAACTCGGAAGAAATTTCCGATAAAAGAGCTGCATCCGATCACGGCGTTCCCCGCCAAACATTACGGCGGTATTCGAGCAAAGGCGAGGAAGTCAACCTGTTGGGGCGAAACAGCACAGTTTTCATGGAAGCGCATGTGTTGAAGCTAGAAAAATCTTTCTATGGCCTTATCACCACCGAAATTCCTTTGGCCTTTGAACTTGAGGAAAAAAACGACATTTCTCATCCATTTAACAAGTCCATAGGGCTCTGCGAACCCCAGAAGCAACACCCGGTGCAAGAGCTCAGGGCTTTAATAAAGTGGCCGTTGATCGATTTTACGATATGTTAGAGGAAACTGTCGTGACAGGAAAATACACACCTATAATGTCATCGCAGCAAGCCATGCTTTAAAACTGACGTGTTTTGTTTTTGCTGTCCGTAATTCGTAATTTCACTTTAACTAACAGTGAAATCATTAAATATCCGCGTGCTTTGGGAAAAACGTAGTGAATACCATCGATTCCCTCCCGAAATGTGTGAGTGTCGGTAGTATATTCCACATTTTTTGTTTATTTATGCTTCGCCCCCGCACCCGGAAGAAGAGTTACATCAACTTAGTTTTGTTTATTAGTGGTAGTATTGAGGCATCCGGACATAAATTATTGATTTTGAGTGTTCTCGCGAGTGAATTATTTGCAGTTTTGAAGTTCGATATAGAGTCGCCTCATAGCGGGGATTTGATTATTGGCAGAGTGTGGAGTAAAAAAACAGAGGACCAGTGCATGTAGAAAACGGCCATTTGCTTGTCAGAAGCAGCAAACGAAGACAATGCACATGCGTGCGTAAAAGGCTGCCACATAATTTCAGATGCGTAGACCATGTAGTGTACAGAGTTCTAAGTTGCATATCTACCGGGGGGTTTGGCAACGTTAATTGTTGCGCTTATGTTGTCGCGAGTGCATGAAATTAATTACGAATCAACGTCGAGAATTTTTATGATTACGAATGAACAAGTGAGTGTAATTAAGGAAGCGGCCATTGGTGAGATGTATCTGACTATAACTATATAACAGTAACCTGGGCTGCAAAATGGTGAGCAGATAACTGGAATATAGCGTGCGTCACCGCAACATAGCTCTAGTCCTCACAAGTTCCTACCTCATGCTTCCACGGCTCAAGAGATGGCAAAGACCGCCAGCTAAGGGTTGCGTACCTAGCTGGTAGTGCAGCCTGGGCATGTTGTCCTTCTGACTTCAGCTAGATAGAGGAGGTGCGTGCCGAGCGTCTGTCCACCAAGGAGGTGCGGCTCCAACAGCGTCTGACCTGGCATCCAGCGGTTGAGTAAGAAATGCTGTATCGCGTCAACTATACATGAGGTGGCATCCGCACCAATGAGATGTAGGCAGCGCGACCCCGATCATCCATGGATTTACCAAGTATGTATAGTAATTTTGAATTGTTTTCATCCCTCGTATCATAATCACGTCTACAATTGTAGCAGGATCAGCAGATATGCAGACATTGTTATATTATAACATCCCTTCACAATATTCTTTATGCTATTTTCAGCTTCACATTTGCATCGTTTTGAGTTTTGGCTCATTTGACTCACGTTATGTCAAGAGGTAGGTTGGGTTTTCGGTAAGCAAACGGTTGGAAATGCATTGACTAACTGTAACTGCTCTTTACATGGTTAAGTAATTGTATTTTTCTAGTATAAAATTCCATATACATTATTCTAAATTGGAATTTGTATAAATAGTAATTGTGTCTTTTATGATATCTTTTTATATGAGAAAAGAGAGACCTTGTAAAGAACCAGCACAGTATATGCATTTGAGTATTTGATCCATTCCACATTGGATAAAAGCAAATGAGTCCTATTCGAATAACAAGCAGTGCAAGATGCGTTTGAAAGCATTATTTTATGATATTATGATGCAACATAGAGACTGATATGCTTTTATGGTAAGTTGCTTAATTTTTTTTTGGAAAGATCCTTCCTCATTTTTATTGTTCACAACTATTTTATTAGAAATTTGCAAAATATCAGCACATTTACTGGTAAAAAACAAAAATAAACGTGTTAAGTGAATCTAAGGTTCAGTATAGCCGTGAAATTTTCTTTTTTGTCTTAACATTTTTTATAAATCATTTATGCTAAAAATTTTCACTGTTCAGTTGAGGATCCGCTGTGCGAAAAATGTGGATCCAGCTTCGGCCAGCCCATCGAAGGAGAAAACTGGAATAAATGCACCCATGGTAACGCATGGTTCCATCTTTGCGAAGGTTCAAATTATCTATCTTGCTATTCTGTATCATAAGCATAAAAAAAACTCCTTTCGGTTAACTTTTAACTTCATGATCTTATGGTGATATTCTGTTTCAATCACCTAATCTAGATCTTAGCTTAAAAATTTAGAATAACAGTTAAAAGCCACTTGTTACATGGGTGCTCGTCTTGCCCCGAGGTGTCTGAGAGCAACAGAAAGAGGTTGTTTTCGAAAAAAAAATGTTTTTAAATTTAACTTTCAGGAAAGTGAGTCGTATCTACGCTCAGTTTAGAAGGCAGACATGAATGAGAAAGCGTAGATGATAGTACACTGGAAAAGTATATTTATTCCACAACAATAATAAGATTAACTTTAGGGTGGCGATTTTGCCCCGTTCTACCCTAACATTGGATTGCCATATTCCATGCAGGGGTACTGTTCTATTATTCATAGCATCATCTTTCAAGACTTCTAACTCTATAGGAAAGGATTGATTTTTTAATTAACAAACATGATTTGTATGTTTCAAACATATATTCAAAAATGTTGCAAAAAAATGCATCGCTCCACTTGTTCAGATTGAATGGAACAGAATTAAACATGATTTGAGAGTAATTTGGAACACGCATAATGACACTCTGATAAGTCATAAACCAATTATAATTTTTCCTTGCATTTTTATTAACGCATTTTCAAGTCGACCAGAAAAAGAATCTACGTTTGATAATGTTTAGGGTGCGATTCAAAATTTGTCTAAAAACATGTTTCTACATATACAAGTGACGAATGACACAACCCGTGTATTTAGTAGGTGGTTGAGATATAGAGTGGAAAAAGCCTAAGGATACACCAAGGCGTAAGCATCGACTAACTGACTTCGCCAAATCTTTTCTACACTGTTGCAGCGTATTCAAAACAATTTTATCGGTTTGCTTCATATTACATACCTCTTGGAGCCATCTTTGTATTTGTTATACTGTCACTTTATAAATAACTTAAAAATAGAATGTAACTCTACGTCGAAATGTTATAAACATTATACTCATGGAAGATCATACACAAACACATAATTAAAAAAAACGTCTTGAAAGATGAATAAAAATCATTCCACAGATCACAACATTCCTTCAGAAGCTCGATCGATGGATTACAGTCAGTGGAATGAGCGCTAAACAAAAGGTTCGTTTGTCCGTTCTTCGTATGCTGCATATGAACGCAAAGGGTCATCGGTTGTAGAACCTAACAACAGGCGATGGGTGAAATATTTCTTCTGACTAACACTATTTTAGAACAATGCTACAGTATGGAACATAGATACAGATAAACTTCAAGCGCACGACACTGAGCTTTTTCAATGCCGATTGCTAGATAATAACAAATTGATTGTGTAACTGTTGATTTCGTTAGTTAAAGGGTGTAAGGAAACAAATTGCGACACACACAAATATTCGGCAAAATTCGCCCGTTCAACCAATCATCTTCAAACTTTCAGGGAGTCAAATAAAACATGTTATGAATATTTTCCCATGTTTGTTTCAAAACACTGCTCATAAGGTCCTGTACAACATTTGGACCAACTTTTTTTGCGTGGCATTCCATTTCTTCTTCATATCTTCCTCCGATTTCATTTCCTTAGGATGTTTCCGAAGTGTCTGTTCCATGATGGCCAAGTACTTTTCAATTGGCCGCAGTTCCGGTGCGTTCGGGGGGTTGAGATGCTTCGGCTCGTAATTGACCTATTTAGCCTTGTACATTTAGCCTCCAAAGCCTCTTTCGAGTAATGGCACGAGGCTAAATCCGGCCAGAAAATCGTAGGACCATCTTGTGACCTCAGAAGAGGAAGTAGACGCTTTTGGAAGCATTTTTTTTAGGTACACCTACCCATTTAACGTTCCAGTTATCACGAATGGGGTGTTCCGCTTTTCAGACGAGCAAATTGCTTGCCAAGTCAAATTATGTTTGGCAAACTTTGATATCTTCAGCTTTTTAACGTCCTCAGGGACATACAATTTATGAAGAGCAGTGAAAAACTGGAGCCCCGGAAGCTGCCGGAAGTCTGCTTTTACCTAGGTCTCAACAACCTTAACGAGGCAATGTGATTTCGTCAACATCTGGGTGTAGAGCTTCCATGCTCGTGTTTTACCTACCGTATTCTGCCGTTCATCACGATTAGGCGCCTTTTGGACTATGTACGTGTTTAGTCCTTCACGTTTTTTGCATCTTGCACGAGAGTTTTGATTAGATTCAGTTTCTTCGCCAAAAAACAAGTTTGTTGTTTCAAACGGTACTGGTTTTTTCGTGTATGAAATATACTTGTCCCTTGTGTGGAACGTACACAATAATACGGAGAAAAAAACAGTCCCGTTTCAAACAATTACACACATCCAAACTAAAATACTAGTTGTTTCAAAAAACCTTATTGTTGTTTTAAGCCAACGACGTTTTTTTTTTTGAAAAAAAAAGAGGTATATTGGTTGTATCAACCTAAAGATATTACCATAATACAACACAAATTATGGTTGTTCTCAACTTATATTTTTGTTGTTCCACCATGACAGAGGTTTATTATTACAAGAACACTGGTTACGTTGACTCAGGGAAATGAATTAATATTTTAGATTGACGGCAAAATACCAGGCAACGAAGACGGAGGTGCGATAGTGTTCGCAAGAAGCGGAAAGCTACAGTGGTCACCAGTGCCGAATTCAGAGGCCACCGCTAGTACCAGCAGTAGCAAGTCCCAGAGTTTCCTGACCCAGGTGTTCACTCCGAGACGCAAAAGTAGCACAACTTAAGGGACATTGTTGGGGTAAAAAAAACAAGATGGAGGTAGTCAAAAACCGAGTCTACGAACTCTATACGGAAAATGAAAAATACCAAAAATTTGAGTTTAAATTACTTAAATTAAGGTAAACGCGTTATCTTATTGGGTAGAAATCAATGTGCTCTGTTAGTTCATTTTAACTAAACGGTTGAGTTATGCATGCAAGGCGTAGGACACAACACACAGATGCACCGTTGCACTCCGTCGCTTCGTATCAGCCGATTAGAGTTCGGCGCAGCCAATACGAAGCGACAGAGGACGGTGGACTTTACCATCAAACACTACCATCAAACTTTGTGAGTGGTTCAAACAGCTTTTTTTTTGTGGGTTTAAATTGATCCAATGCGGTCCTCGAACTTTTTTTTAATAAATGTATATACTCCATCACTTTTTGTGAGGAGGCCCCGGCATCACCGAAATCAATAAAAGCGGGCCAAAGCAACTCTCAAGCGTCATTAAAATTTAAAAAAAAATCACCAGCACATAATGTAAGTGGCCAGGTTCGTTTAAATCAGTACTAATATTCAATCATAAAATTTGTGCATCTCTTTACAACCAACTAAATAAAGAATTATCCATAAACATAGATAAACAAGAATTCAGCGTACCGTTTACCAAAACGATCCCCGCTGCCTACCCATCCTTTTAAATATAACGTCCCAGTGATTTATCGTGGAGGTGCAGAGGATTCCTGGGCTTCCAACAAAGCGAGTATCACGTCAACACATTCCAACCCTTCCCTTGTTTGACCTGCATTCGATCGGTATTGCCTTAGTTTGGGATAACCAGTTTTTACGCGTTGAGGATGTATGTTAGTCCCAAGCCTCATCTATTGGTTCGCGGTAAAATTATGGATGCGGATAAAAAATAACTTTGGCTAACTGTCACAGCTTTTGTTTACTCTTGCGTTCTTCCCCACTTGCCGAAGAAAACAACAATACCATCACGGCTAGATAGTCAATTAGAAAATTGATATAGTTTTTGGCTCAGCAAGTCATTTAAAAAAGTAATACCAAAATCTATGATTTGTGGCTTATTTTTCGCCTCAGTTTGGATTTCAATATCTTGCAAACATAGTTAAAGTAAGTTAAAGGCAGGAAAAGGTGCAGTTCGTGAAAATAGTGGAGTGAAGAAAGAAACCAGTGAAGTCGGAAAAGGTCACACGCTAGAAGAGCGGCCGCCATTTTGGCCGAAAATTTTGTTTTGTGCAATGAAAGAAAAGGAGAATAAGAAAAAAAAGAAAGTGCTAAAAACGCACCGTGAGAGAAGGGAGGATGAAATGACGGGGCCACCGGCAAAAAGTACCAGGACGGATTTGGTGCCGTAAGTGAGAAGATCAACAAGTTCTCGCTGGGAAGTACGCTGATGGAGCTTGTTTTGATTCCCTACATCACCGAAATGAAGTACGTGGGGTAGTACGCGCAAACCATCCGATTTATGGAAAACTTCAACAAAGGAGATAATATTCACAGAACTCACGTACCAAAACATTTGGTATGCCTTACGGGAGCAGAAATTCCAGCAAACATCGACGTTGAGAAAATAAAAGCAGAAATATGTGAAGTGCCAATAATGGATGTCGTCAGGACGACAAGGTATGATGAAGGAACCGGTAAAGTGCCCATTAACAGAGTAAGTATAACTTTTCGAGCACACGAGCTGCCCAGGATTGTCAGAATGTACTGTTGTTCCAGCAGTGGCCAACCGTTCAAACTAAGAGTGGTGATATGCCTGAAGTGCTTGAGGAGGAAAATGCAAGGAGAAATTGGACATACACAGAAGCCCGTGAACAGATACCGCAAATTCAAAATATATACGAACCACCACGCCATGCTGAGGAATTTCCTACGCCAGCGGAATCCTATACGCAGCTGGCCAATTCACCTGATAGAATCCAATGCGAGAGGAATGGATTAAAATAAAGCAGGAGAGGCAGCAAGCTTCTGTAAAAGTGTACAAGGAGGATCCGAAGATGAAATCGCAAAAAAAAGTTCACAACGAACAGCCACAGAAGAAAACGGATGCTACCGAGCAACTACCGAGCAGAGGAACCTCATCATCGCAGGTACGTCGGAAGCAAGAAATGGAGTGGGATTGACCAACAAACACAAAACGTCAGAAAAATAACAAAAGGAAGAACGTCTACAAGTCTGCAAGCTACGGAAAGCCGAAAGCAACAGGAACTCATCATGTCCTTTTATGCAGATTTACTGGAAAATCTGAGCCAAAATGACCGAACGTTCAGCTGTTGAGAATTCGGTAAAACTTAACAGATTTCTGTAAAAAAATCTAAGTGTGTAGGTTTGATTATATTATCACTGTATGTGAGTATTTCGATCACCATGAAGAACTTTGGAGATGATACGCGAAAAATTATCCATAGATTACGAAAATACAAGAGAGTGCGACAAAAAAGGAGAAATTATGATGAACTTTTTCAACAACAGCGACCTTTTCGTTTTGAATAATCGATCATGCACCTTTGTACCCATCCGGTACAATGCAAGACCAACTTCAATCGTCGTCACACTGTGTTCGAGCGAGTTGATCAACGAGATGAGTTGGAAATCCGTAGATTTCAGCATAGGAAGTCATCACGTCGGCATCGAAATCAACTGGACAAAGGCAGAAATGGCTCGAACCGGATTCGTTTTTGACAAAAAGAGGATTGCTAAACAAGTTGCCAGCATAGACTCATCAAGCGTACGAAATATCTACGACCTAACGAGAAATGGTGGTAAGATCCACAAGAAAAATAGGAAGAAGGACACTCGTGTACCTAAGATCTGGTGGTCAGACAGCGTTGACGAAGCGTGGAAGGAGACAAATGCAGCAAGGGCAGAGTTCAATCGGAATTCCAGCCTACAGAATCTTCTAGAGTTTAAACGGAAAGCGTATGTTTTTCAACGAAGAAGACGAGAGGAAATTAAGAAGAAGTTCAAAGAGTTTCCGGACGAAGTTGGGCCGTTCACCAAATCGAAAGAATTGTGGTTGAAAATAACATTATCTACGATGACGCAGAAGAAGGAGAACTCTTCATGGACACGCATTTCGGGAAACAGAACCCAAGACAAGCAATGAACCTTCCGTTGAAACCTGATCAAGACCAAAGCCTGCCCACTGGAAAACGACCTATTTTGTTAGTACAAACGTTGGCCAAGTTTTTCTATTATACTTCATTCGGATTCCGTCGACAGCTATCAACGACCACTTGCGTATCCTTTGCATCAATTGGTTGAAGGAAAGCAAAAGAGAAAATTTCGTAACAGCATTAACATTGACCTCTCATTCAATGCGGCCCAGGTAGAAAAACTAGAAGAAATACTATCGCATCTTGAATTAGCCGGAGACATCCAATCGTTGATTTCATCGTTCCTAACGAATAGAAAGATTAGTCTGCAATTACGTGAGAAGATGGAGGACTAGTGCAGACGATTTTGTCATACTGGTTAGGGCCAAAACTCTAGAGAAGCCGAACGAAGTGGCTCAGGACTTCGTCGAGGAATTCGTAGAGAAAGCAACGTCCTTGACTTTCGATATAAGTCCAGATAAAACCAAAGCGATTTTGATTATGAACAACGATAAGACACTGGGTCTTTAAACAAACGGTGTGACAGTTGAGACGGTGCGTTAACACAAATACATAAACATCGACCGATTTCTGAGTTTTGAAATCCATATTAGAGATACTCGAGGAAAAGTTCAGTTGAGTCGCCTGAATATGGTTAAGGTGCTAAGTTGAGTGAAGAATGAAGAACTCATCCTGACGTGATGCTGAAGGTATGCAGTGCTATCTTTCGAAGCGTTATGGAGGGCGATTGCAGCGTTTACAATAACGCCAAACAAACTAATCGCAAAATTCTAACTGTATTGAACAACCAATGCCTCCGTCGAGTGACTGGTGCAACCAGCACAACTCCACTCAATGCGTTGGCGGGCCTTAAGCGGTCAAGGGCCTCTAGACATCAGACACCAATATGTAACATCGCGAGAAGTGGCTAGATGGTTCTACAACGGCAATATTGTAGCGGAACAACTTAAAAAGGTTTGCTTACCGGAAGGCAGTGAACAATGATTCAAATTCACGTATATGGAACAAACATATTGGTATAACAAAAAGAGTGTCGACAATATCGATCCTCTAGTCAAGATTAGCGAAGGCAACGAAGTTGAAATTTTCGACAGCTTGGAAGGTCTAAATACGGCGAAGCAGGAATCCAACCCGATGTGTCTGAGACAACTTCCACTTTTTGTGATGAACGGAAGAGAAGAGTATCATCGAAAAATATACCCCGACGCTTCTAAAGATGGGACGGCGTGCGGAGTAGGAGTGTATGTAGAGAGCTCGAAACAGAAGGTCAGTTGCAGACTACAAAACGAACCCTGCATAACGTCGGCGGAAATAGAAGCGATTGGAGTAGCGGCGAGGGACAACAGCAGAGAGAGACGATAATTTATACCGACTCACAGTCAACATGTGTTATGTTGCAATTGGCGCAAGAATCTGGCGAAGCGGCGAAAAATCTAGCGGACATACTTGTCATCTGTCGGGAATGGGCCGTCCGGATTCATTGGATCCCTAGCCACGTTGATATAGAAGGTAATTAAATAATGACCGACTTGCCAAAGGAGAACTAAATACAACCAACGTGATCGACAATCGTTTTCAACTGAGTGAAGCAAGACTGGAATTTAAAAAACAGATGGATAAAAGCAACGTGGAGTGGTAAGATTCCTACTCATAAAAAAAGGGAACGTGTTCTACACAATCCAGCCGGGGTTTGCAGCTAAACCCTGGTACACGGGTAACAACTTAGAGGGAATGAGGTCAGACTCCTCAATCGGCTCATGACCGGACATCACTTCGCTAAAAATTGTCTGACAAAAATTGAAAATAGTAGATGACCCAGACTGTGAGATTTGTGGAGAACCGGAGACTTCCGAACATATCATCATGGAACGTCCAAGGTATGACTTATCACGATCTAAATTTTCCTAAGAGAGGCAGTTCGCTACACACTTAGAAAATTTTACAGTATTCGGTGATTTTTTTTACCGAACTTTCAACAGCGGAACGTTCGGTAATCCCATTTAACGGGTTTCGGTAAAATTTGACAAGTTCAGGTAATTTTTTTACAGGAATACTGTAAAATTTCACCGACATTTTTCAAGTGTGTACGCTTCCAAGTGTATACGCTTTCCAAGTGTGTACGCTTACGGAAGCATTCAAATCAGGAAACTTGTCCTCATACCAAGAAATAGTGGATTTCGTTAAAACAATCAGAACGAAATTCTAATGGAACCAACATGCTTCAGCAGAAATCCACAGGGCATATAGTCTCAGCAACTGGCCCTCACACCTAACTGTCTGAAGGACAGTTCAACATGGAAGGAAGAAGAAGAAGGCTCAGGAAATACCCAGAGTCTATAAAGAAGAGTCGCGCAAACAGGCTTCTTATAGAGTCGATAAAGAAGAATCGCGCAAACATTCCACTTTGTTTGGTTGTTCTTCTTCGTGTTTATCAACAACCGACTCCGGCTAAGTTTTCATGTGTTGACTCTGGTAATCGTTGGTTTTTATTTACATATATCGTACGAGTACTGAGATTCTGAGCGTTCTGAGCAGCAAAGTGAAAAAGTTTGTTCCGTGTTTCCTGTTACACGCGTAGAAGTGGGAAAAATGAAGTGCGCAGCTGTTTTCTGTAAAAATAAGCAAGACAAAAACACCGAATCAAAAATTTGAGCTTTTTCCGGTTCCCGAGCGATCGGGAGCTGAGAGACAAATGGATTTCATTTTGCCGCTTGCCGTTGGATTCAGAATTGTCCGAAAATAGTCGAATTTGCAGTGTAAGTAATGATTTGGAAAATATTTAATGCGTAAAAATAATGCATTCACTAACATGCGACGATAATCGATTACTGGTGGGTAAAACGGTGCTTCAGTTGCCGGTGAAATATTTTTATTTACACATTGTATTATTGTAGGATCTGAACAACAACTTTACTAGTACCCAATCATCACAAGAGAATTCAACTGCAGCATTTCAATATGACTTATTGAGCAGCTCTTCTACAGAGTCGATTGCATCTACGACGATTGCATCATATGCAGCTGGAAACAAGAATGGATACTCGGAATTCTGCTCAGCGGAACCTTTCGCTGCAACACATGCAACCCAGCTATTACAAGAGAATCCACCTGCATCAAATCTGTCTGACTTATTGAGCAGCTCTTCTACAGAGTCGATTGCATCCTTTGCATCTGGAATCGAGGATGGAACGATGCAGCTGGAACAACCTACATCTACTGCACATGCTACCCAACTATCACGAAAAAAAAGCACGAACCATTATGCATGATAGTCGATCGATGGCAGTTTAAAATGTCCGGTGATATATCTTGTTAAGTTTTTAAGATATGACGAAATATAGTTTTATTAAGTTTCAAGCTAGGTTTTAAACAAAAAATGTAATAAAGGTTTTATAAATAAAATAGTTTTGTATATTATTTCTGTATAATTTGTCCAAGATGTGAGGCCTAAACCAGTTTGAAGGGATAGTTCAAAGCTCATGAAAGGAAATGCTACCATTGCTGTACCAAAATTTTCAATATTTTGAACCATGATGAATTTTATTTAGAAGATTCTTTTTGCTAAAATTATTTTTTATGCTTTCACTGACTAGCATACTTATTCAGGCTTACCCGGATAAAAAAAATACAATAGATTACAAAACAAATCCAAAAAATTACCATAAGATCTATTTATGGACAATAAACTACAGTTGACGTTCGGTAACTGCAAGCGGTTTAACCAACAATCAATATGCAACTAGCGATTTGAAATTGGTTCACTGTGTTAGAACCCCTTGGTCCGAAATACACCTTGAAGTCAGCACCTTGCTGTACATATTTGCGCCTTTGTTTTGATTTGCTGTGTTATTTTGACAGAATATTTGAGAGTGTGTTCGTGTGAGTTCATTATTAGGGGCGCACTATTGAGCTTGGGACCGAGCTTGGGACCGATGTGCTAGTACTGACTGAGCCAAGAAAAAAAATCGTTTTTGTATGGGACCTACTGGTCTTAGAGTTAGTCTATGGTTTAACTGCAATGCTTTTTAACTGCAAGACCGATGAGGGTAACAACTATGCAGTTATCGGTCAGCTATCTGTCAAAGAATGAACGGAACTCACTAGGAACTCATAAAAATGAACTTTCGGATGATTTCACTTCCTTTGATCGATCATTTCACTTCCTTTGACATATTATTGACATATATCTGGCGATGCAGTTATCGAATGTCGTTCGATAATTGTAATGTAAACATGTAGCAGTTATCAAACGTCGACTTATATTGTGTCTTTTTTGTTACAAAAAAAAATCTGACTTGATTCCGACTATAGAGTTACAATGGAACGAACTGTTTTGGTTTAAATTTGTTCGCGAAAAAATAGTTATTTTTATTGTTGCTATTCTTGACAATCCCGATTTTCTATTGTAAAAGTCCAATTTACAATAGATTCTATTGTGGAAAACAATAAAAGCTAGTGTGATTTTGTTGTTACTGACAATAAAACTTATGGTTTTAACAATAAATTTTATGGTGCTGTAACAATAAATTCTTTTGTATTTTATTGAGATTTTTATTGATTGAATTTGACTTCATTCGCAACATTATTTTATTCTTCTCTTTTCCGTCATAATTATGGAAAAATATCATCGCGAGATAACAATACTCCTCACTGATCCAAACGTTTTTGTTTGTTTTGTTCGATAGGTAGCATGTTTGTTTTGATCGTTAGGTAGCATCGGTTTCACTCTTTGCGCGACTCTTCTTTATCGACTCTGGAAGTACCAACAAGTCGGTCCCAAGCTTAATGATTCGCAACTGAGGCTCTCAAATATTCTGTCAAAATGAAGTAGCCCATCAAAACCAAAACAAACATTCTAGTACCGAAAAGCGCAAGAATGTGTTGCAAGGTGCAAGGTTCAAGGTGTACACTCCTGTTTTATTGTACTCAATGTTTGAGTACAATTTTATACCCTTTTCTCTAAAGGAAATGTTACTCAATTTTCGAAAAAAGAGGATCTACTCAATTTTATGAGTAGATCCACTTTTTACGAAAATTAAGTAGCATTTCCGTGAGAGAAACAGAAATAGTATACTATTCCCAAGTAGCACACTTGTTGTCATTCGGTTGAGATAACATAAATATGACTTGCTAAGTCACAATCAAGTTGCAACAACTAATTATGATCGTAGTGTGCTACTTGGGTTGGACTCAAAAACTGAGTACAATGAAACGGGAGTGTAGTTGGGACCAACGGGTTCTACAACAACAGTAAACCAATTTTTAATCCCTAGTTTCCTATTGATTGGGGAACGTCCATTAATAACGTCACGCAAAACTTGACTTTTCACAACACCCCCTCCCCGTCACGTTTTCCCAACCCCCCCCCCCTCCCCCCTTACTGCGTGACATAATTAATGGACCTTCCCTTGTTGGTACCATCAACAATCAATGCGCAACTAGCGATTTGAAATTGGTTCACTGTTGGAGAACCCATACCCAGACAACCAAAATGCACGTACATTGAAAATTGTTTTTATGATATACAAACATATATGTAAGTAAACAAATCGAATAGAATGCAAAAATATGGCTTATACGTGCAAAAGTGGAGGCCATATACATGCAAATTTCATTGTTTTCTTAAACGAGTTTATTTGATATCACATGCGATTGAATATGTAATAACAAACTCGATTTAAAAAGGTTAGCGATGTATATCCGATTTAGTTTGCGACGCAGTACGATGAATAAATGACACATCGCATAATACGATAAAGGCCACAAGTAATTGCGATTTTGACTAAAAATATAGGAATATACGATAGTATTTCAACACTGTTATACGACTTGTGGTTGTCTGGGTAGTTTCGAAGTACACCTTGCAGTCTGCACCTTACCATGCATTCTTGCGCTTTTCTTTACCTTTTGGTACAAGTATCTTTGTTTTTGTATTGATTTGCTATGTTATTTTGACAGTATATTTGAAAGTGTATTGGTGTGAGTCTTAGGGGCGCATCATTAAGCTCGGGACCGAGCTTGGGACCGATGTGCTAGTACTGAATGAGCCAAGAAAAAAATCGTATTTTTTCGGGACCTACTGGTCATAGAGTTAGTCTATGGTACCATTTAGTAAGTTATTGTTTAAGAATATAAAAAATAAGAAAAAGATGGCGATCTGAAAGCAAAAAAAATGACAAATGATTGGTTTTGTTCGAAAGGATATTTTTATTTTTATTGTAAATCATATAGATCTCTTATTCAATAGCTTAAATTAAAAGTTTTTATTGTTCAGCGTTAGCTGTGTTTCCCATCTATTACCTCAGATTGGACATTGAACATTTATAGGCAGAAACCAACTGCAATATATGGGACCAACGTTTGAAAATAGTTCGCAAGTGTTTTACGATGGAGCATATCTAACATCTCTTGAATGAATGAAATTTTCAATAAGTCCTATATTAACGGCATTAACAATTTTAAACTACATTTCAAGCCTCACTGACTCATTGACTCATGCAGTGAGGCAGAGATTACTGAGTATACATCTGATGTTGATGCGCATACGCGAGTGAACATTTGTATAAACAATTGAGTAAGACAAGCTATTGATCAGCCCCTACCCTCACATGATCACTTGCTCCGCCGAACAATAGATAACCAAATTAAAAATAATGCGTCATAACCGATCACCAAGCAGTTCACAACAAAGCATCGACACCATGGTAATACGGCAAATATGGTGAACTAAAGTATGGATGTTTTAATTAATTACCGTCATATCTCACCTAGCAGAAGTTTTGTTGATCTTTTTCTGTACTGACTCGATCTTTCGCGCCGCCGAAAAAAAATTATCGAAAACTATAGATAACGGTATAGCGCGCCCATAACAAAATAGTGAATAAAAAAGAATCAACATAGCCGTTCACATCAGATGCTCGAAGCACTCTTTTTTCGGAAAATTTAAATATGAACAACTACATTCAAGCAAACAAGTTGAGCGTCCCAAAGAGTAATCTATACCCGAATAACAATTGAAAGATTTTGTGAAATTTGCGTCCCTGGAAGTATTTCGTGCCTTCTGGCAACTTTACGCTTCTATTGATTTCTAAGCTCATCTTTTTCGCACCAACCGGGGCAGACTTGATCCTATACCCAATGATTTCATTATCTCCAATCCGCTCAACCAATTGCAATGTTTTGTGATACAGTGGACGGGTAATTATAATTTCAAATAACTCAATACAGACATCTTCCAAAATTGGCAGATCGACAGGCAATCGATGGAGATTTACCTGGTTCAACGTTAAAAAAGCATATTGATAACCTAGGGACAACATATATCGAAAAACAGAACATAATTATTTCGAATATTCATCTTCACTGAACGAACACAGGCTGTTTGATAGCTCTATCTGAATCATCATTTAAGCGGCTTAAACAAAATAAATTCACCATATCATATTCGAAGGTCTCCAAACATTCCTCGGCGTTCGAATATCCCCTATATGGCGGTTGGTCCCAGCCAGATCATACGAAACTTACGAACTATTTTCAAACACACCACGCTCTTAGCAACTAGGTCAGCCAGCAACAAATTACAAGTAATAGAGTTTCTTTTCAAGCAAGTTGCTTGGACATTGATGCAAATATTGCCCAGCCAGGAATGCCAACTTGTGGGCATACTGGCAAACAGCCGGGACCCCAACCGTTCCGGACCAATTGAAATACAGATGGGTCTGCTTGTAGGTGTACACCTGCAGCTGATCGGCCGTGAGCCCGGACTCGTCCCGCAAAATGTTGTACGACGTTGGCGATACAGTTCCCTGGCGAACGCTTTGTGACACTAGGTAAAAGTCGTTTCTAGAAACAAATTGAAAACGGTAATAAATTTAGTCTAATAATTTGGAATCGCACTATTCACCTCTCCGGTAGAGTAATAACATCGTCTACGATTGTTCCGGGCTTAGGATTCTGCTTATCATGGAAATAGCGAGTGTTGATCCGTTTGTTAACTACAAAGAACGTTAACCGAGTAGGATTCGGATGATCCTTATATGCCAATGCAAGTTTTTGCTTGATAGCTCCAATTTCATGCTCATAGACATATTTGAGTTGTCCTTCTCCGACTCCGTCCCGATAGACAATGATACGCTGCGGCAAGGCTCCATTGAAATCACTTCTGTACGAATGGATAGCCTTGATCAAGTTTGTTGCAATAAAGTTGGACAATTCCTCTCCACTTGAATGATGATTTACCGTTGAGAAATATTTCGGGTGTTTTGAGCCAGCTCCATACATAGACGCAACCAATGCTCCAAATGATTTGGATTTATCGCCAGTATCATGGCATACGTCGAATCCGACAACCATTACCGAGGAGAGTGGGTTCTGCAAAATCCATGGAATTCCACCCAGTTTGCAATTCAATTGAATGGCAACTTTTGTGGCCACAGACATTAATGTTCGCACGTTCCCACCTTTCGGAGTGATCGTTCTAGCCTTTATGACCTGCGTTGGTACAGCTCGATCAACGCAACACTTCTTTTTGATGGCAGCATAACGGTCCGCTTTATCGTTGCTCACCAAGCACATTATCATCTGTGGATCTCGCTGAACAATCTGGCTCAAGCTCTCCACATAGACAGCCGGTGAATCATTTTGGATGGTAACTCTTTGAGGTTCTTCAATCTGGAATCGCATTTGCCTGGCGGCTTGCTTCACACACTGCAAAAAATCAACCATCAGCTTTTCCGAGCCAGCTGCTACCACAACATACCAATTCATTAATGGTATTGAGAGGTACATTGGATTGTTTCTAAACGCCATTTGCCAGTCAGCTAAATCACCAGCTACAGTGTTGCTAAAATTATTCAAAGTTTAATCAGATAACGTTCTAGAAAATTCGAAGCAAGGAAAACATACTAAGTATCCTGTGAAGGATGGAAGAATATGGTTTCCGGTTTAAGAATTCGACCAGGTACCTCAACCAACCGCCGATCCAACTCTGTTTTCCAAAAACTGAAAATTTCCATACTTTCTTTCGTTTGCTGTAAACGATGATTGAATGCCTCCAACCGCTGGATGCGTCTATCCGGCGCTAATCTTGTATGATCGGCCAGGGTTCGCATCAGACTAAAATGTAAAAGATTTTCAATGACTCATAGTTGTTTTCATTTAACCTAGCAAGGGTACCCACTTGAAGTTGCGTCTCATTTCGTCTGTGAGTCCGGTGGCGCGTACCAATTCTGGTATCAAATAGATCAACTCCGGCATTCCTGCCCGGATAGCGCTTTGTTTGGAACGGGACACCAACATAGGTTGGCGTGGATCGCGGATTGTGATGTTGTATCGGTCCTTGAAGTACTGCATGAACGTAATTCGCCCATTTGACGTTTCGAATGCACTCTCTGGAGTCGTGTTGAACTCTACATCATTAACAGTGTAGGTGTTATTTTTTCCATAATTGGCCATCACCACTGATCCCAAAATCATGCGCTTATAATTGTCTTTCCAATTTCCACCATAATTAGCACACTGTTTAAACATTTGATAACAATTATCGGTTCGCATCACACGATGCGTCACTTCGACACACATTAGCACATCCTGCTCATGTTGACGAATACTAGTCATGTAACCAGGATACAGCTCAAGTCCGTGCTGGCTAACGCTAATCTTTGCAAGAGGGTCAAAATAATTCCGTCCAATCATCTGCAACTTCAGACCAGCCATCGCTTTTCTGTTGATGAGGTTATAAACTACGAACGCCATTTCGGTTGTTCCGTCAATGGTACCGACTTTCCGGAGTTTCACAATGTAATCCTGGTTTGTCACGGGCTCCTTGGTCGGTATCTCCACTTCTTCACTGCGCAGCTTATGTCTAGTGAAAAGTTGCGTACCATCGAACAGGTAGCCACCAATGACTCCCTTCAGAGTGTAGATAATCGAACTCATCATCTTGTTACTCTCAACCGTAGGGTTAAAGTCAACGCGATACTGAAAGATACCCTCATCTTGCTTTTTCGATACTCGAAAATAGTTCGTCTGCAATACGATCGGTGTGCCGATTTTGCCTTGCTTTACGTTGGTTGCGTTCGCCTGACGCGTACAGACGATTTCCTGCAGCAATCGTTGATTACGAATACCTCCGCGTCCTGGCGTTTCGCCGGTAGCACCTCTTTGAGGGCGTGCACCTGCCGCGCGAGCCGCATCAGGTTCACTTGCGCTAGGTTGCGATTGTTGCTGCACTGGGGGTTGCTGTTGCACTGGGGGTTGCTGTTGCATTGGGGGTTGCTGCTGCACTGGGGGTTGCTGTTGCATTGGGGGTTGCTGTTGCTTTGGACGCTGTTGTTGTTTCTGGGGCTGCTGTTGTTTCTGTGACGGCTGTTGTCCCCAGCCTTGCTGCTGCTGCTGCTGCTTTGGCGCTTGTTGCACAGCAGGTTGTCCAAGGGAAGGCCAAGCTTGAGTCGGTGGTGGTCCACCACTTCCTCCACCGCCACCGCCACCTCCACCACCACTTCCACCGCCACCGCCACCTCCACCACCACTTCCACCGCCACCACCTCCGCCGCCACCACCACGTTGTTTATTACCACCACCGCCACCGCCGCCGGTACTTCCTCGACCTCGACCGCGGCCTCCTCGGTTACCTTGTTGTCTGTCCGCCATTTCAGGGCCAAGGCGATCTAAAAATGGAATCACTGTGTATGAGTTCTGTAACTTTGCTCATGGCAATCAGAGTAGTGGATAGTTTGCTCGTGTTTGGACCCGAAACTTACCATATCTCTAAGACATTCCTAAAGGCACACAAAACACTAACCGGCCAATTCGAATTCGACCACGCATTCAATATAAAAATCGGCCGAAATTAAACGTTCAATTAGTCACGAACAATATATTTGCTCGCTTTGATTGAAGGCGAGGCTTTCGGTATTTTCTGAACAAAACATGTTACTTTCAAGGCATGATACTATCGGTGATGAACAATAGATTCCATCGGATAACTCAGCGCCAACATTTGATTAGGGCGAATCTGCTTTTGCAAACAAACACTTTGTCTGCCAATTTATCGGAAATTGAATACATTTCTTTCAAATTGAATATACCAGCGGACAAAGATGAAGCTTCTCTTCCTTCAAGAGTGCTTAATTTGTATTTGTGAGCTTTTATTCAAGAGAAAATAACAAAGAAAGCCTTTGTTTACAAAAGCAGATTCGCTCTAATCTAATGTTGACGCTGAACTGTTTTTCGATGAAAACAATTTGCACAGTACAGTAACTAATCTTTTTGCTAGTTTATTCAACTAAACGATATGGGTAACATTTGCTATTTTATTCAGAATAGCATGTAAAAAATGAGGAACATCATGAAAATATTAGGGGCTGAGAAGCTTCACGGCGAACCGGCTTTCCAGTGGATATAAATATATCATACCTACAATCAAATAGGTTTGCAAAAGTCACAGAAAAACATGCATTAAAACATGTATTTCAATGCAATTCACTCCTTCACGGAAAATTAGATGTTAATAAGACTTATTTGTATTCTATGAACTACACTCCCGCTTTATTTTACTCAATTTTCGAGTAAAATTGTATGCTATCTCTTTTTCTCACACGGAAATGTTACTAAATTTTTGTTAAAAAGTGGATCTACTCAATTTTTGAGTAGATCCACTTTTTACGAAAATGGAGTTACGAGAAAACGAGTTAGTATACAATTGTACTCAAAAATTGAGTACAATGAAACGGGAGTGTAACACTCATGTTTAGCATGTTTAGATTAATGATAAACTCAGGGGCAGTCAACCACATATAGATGCACCATGGTTCACATGATTTTGACAATTTTGAACATCTGTCCGCTCAAAAAAGCCTTTCTTTCGTTTGTTTTAATGTACTTTTCTTTCTCACGGAAAAGTTACTCAATTTTCGTAAAAAGTGTCATAAATTGAGCTGTACCACAGAGAACAGACATCCAAACTAGAATATATTTCTCAAAAAAACTTGTGTAAGGATTCAAATTATAATACGTTAAAACACTATTGCCATCTCTCGGGCTGTGGCCACTTGCGATTTTTAATCCAACAAGGGTAAGATTGGTTGACCGTGCGGTGAAAGAACTGAACAACCAAAAAAAAAAAGTTGTTGAATAAGATTTCAAGCTGGTCAATGGGTGGCGATGCCAGCGCCACCACGCTATTGCCAGTTCATTACGATTATGAAATTGCCGTTAAATTTCTTACACAGTTTTTGAATTTGACTTGGATGTCTGTTCTCTGTGGTTGTACCACTTTTAACGAAAATTGAGTAACTTTTCCGTGAGAAAAAAGGACAGTAATACAAATGAAAAAGAGGCAGTTTTGAGCGTGTGAAAATTTTTGACATCTCTAGGTTTTTTTTTTTCTTCATTAGGGCGAATCTAACATTGAGAGATTCTCTCCGGGCTCACTCTCTTTCATTCCTTCCATCCATTCCAGCGCCATTAGAACACTCTCGAGGTATTCTTTAGTCAGACAGATCGAAACACAACCGTGCTGTCCAGCATACACTATAAACAGTAGAATGAAAAACGTGAAGGTGATTGTAATATGAATGAAAGAGAGAGTAGCCAAAGAGAGGCTCTCAATTCCAGATTCACCCTAATGAAAAAAAACAACTCAAATCGGCAAAGATTTTTCATTAGCGCAATGACTTCTTTTTTAAATTTGTCGACCTTGGAAACCTGCCCCCTTAATCTACTACAGCCATTTCGAAGAACAAGAGTCCTTCTATTTGATAGAATTGGAGGCTTACATGAGTAGATTTTTTTATTTCAAGACATTTACGGAAGAAGCCATATGTCAGTTATGCCCTAATGATAAATCCTTGTCGAAATATGGCCCATAAAAACAAATCGATCAATGCCATCAGGGAAAGGGTGACTCTAATATCTCAAGTGGTCTATTTTCTTTAGTTCTAGGGAAGACGGGTGGAGTAGCGAGGTATTAGATGAGATTAAGCAGTGCAGCGAAAGAGTAAGGAATACTCAATAGTGTATTACGCACATAATGACAGATGTTGATTGCATTTTTGCCAAGGAGTGAAGAGTTATTTGGTTATACCATAGACTCATTCTAAGACCAGTAGGTCCTGAACAAATACGATTTTTTCCTGGCTCAGTCAGTACTAGCACATAGGTCCCAAGCTTAATAATGCGCCCCTTATAATGAACTCACACGAACACACTCTCAAATATTCTGTCAAAATAACACAGCCAGGGTTGCGGCTTATCATTTTTGACTCAGGCATATTCATTTGCCAATATCTCCTTTCAGAGGGTCAATTTCAAAATATGATGTATGATGAACTTGTAGTGCATGAGTAGACCTACAAATTTGTGTAACAATACATTGCTCTAACTCCTATATCTTCGACATGAGAGCGTATATTCACTGTGATCTTCACGACGATATTCGCGTGATCTTCACCGCGAATATCATCGCGAAGATCACTGCGAATATATGCTCTTATTCCTCAGATATAAGAGATAGAGCTATGTACCGTTGAACAAAGTTGTAGTTCTACTCAAGCACCATAAGTTCATCATACATCATATTTTGAAATTGAGCTTCTGAGAAGAGCTATCGGCAAATGAATATGGACAAGTCAAAAATGATAAGCCGCAACCTTGAACACAGCAAATCAAAACAAAGGCGCAGTAAGGTGCTGCCTTCAAGGTGTACTTCGGATCAAGGGGTTCTACAACAGTGAACCAATTTCAAATCGGTAGTTGCATATTGATGGTTGGTTATACAGTAGTGTAAACGATATGGACTAAACGTTTTGTTTACATACATTAGCACGTGCACTTTTTCAAATTGGTAAGCAAACCTTGCAGGCCTGGCAGTGTGAAACTAATCGTCTTCTTTACTCGTTTGATTTAAAATAGAACTACGAGTTTGGCATCACAGGCACTGTTGCATAGGTGAAGACAAGTAAAGAAGACAAATTCAATATGCCAGACCTGATTTTACTTGACATGAATCGTATTAGCTGAAATTGAGACCACCTGAGATATTAGAATCACCTAGTGCCAAGGCACGACAGGCATGACAAAACAAATCAACTACCTCTTTCACACTCGCTTTGTATCCTATAATGACGTGACGATGCGCACATATGAAATTTCTGAATGCTGGGAAGAACAGGTTGATGCATTCATCCTACACGCTCAAACAACCTCTCTTTCATTTGTTTTACTATCCCTTTTTTTCTCACGGAAAATTTACCCTATTTTCGTAAAAATTGGAACAACTCATAAATTAAGTTGTTCCATTTTTCATGAAAATTGAGTAATTTTTCCGTGAGAAAAAATGGGACAGTAATACAAATGAAAAAGAGGCTGATTTGAGCGAGTAAACATATATTAATCACATTGATACTGAAATCCATGGGAACAACAGCGAAATCCTTAATGATAAAACTCAATTCACTTAAAAACGGATCGCATTGCTTTTTTTCTACAACGCTCCCAGTGGCCGATTTCAAATGTTTTGGCAGCAAAATGGTTTGAAAACTCGCCAGGTAACCAATAAGCATTAGCATATGCAGTAAATCAACCCTCTTCATTTCAGACACTACAAGTATTATATTAGCATTATATCTGCATCTTGAATGCTATCTGTTATAAAGTTGAATTACAAATGCTATTTGAATGCTTGTAGCGTGTAGTAAGCATTTTGAATGCAAAAAAGCACTAATGAAGCATAATCATATCAGGAAGGAAATTAAACACTAACCGACGACGAGATGGACTTTGGGCAGCTTCCCGGGAAATATATGTCCACGGCTCGAAGAGATATCCCCAGTAGATGTAAAATTCGTTTTTGCTGAGTTCGCTAGAAAATTTCTGATTAGGCCAGCGATTTGCTGCTGCAAACAGGTTCACAGTTTTTGTTATAAAAGACTCCATGAACTCGAAGAAAGAGTGCCTGAAAGAACACATTCTACTATTCTTCTTCAAAGCACACAGAAGCGAAAAGCCCTGTAAAGTTTTAGCCAAATTTGGCTAGCAGTATAGATTTTTTCCCAATTGTCCTCAACGTCACCCAATCGAGAAATGTAGGGCAATTGTTAAGCGAAAAAGTAACTCGGGATGCTGCAGAGATGAAGAGATGTTGGAATAAAATCACAGCTTAAGTTATCGAACAGTGTTGAGTACCTCATAAAAACCAAAAGAACACTTTTTAAATTTTCCTAAGTGCAATAACAAAAAACTTTACTTTAGGGCTTGTTTATTGCGTCCAGATCGAGCTTTTGTCTAAAATGGCAGATCATTCGAAATATTTTTGGTCTCGAAATTTCCATTTCAACTTCATTGTGCAAAAATCAGAAAGGGACAAATGACACTCCATAGATATTGTAAACTGAAATATGTTTTTTTCAGAATATGGGAGACTTTTTGCTTCTGTTAAAACGGAGCGTTTTGAAAAAGTTACGCTTTTTCCACATAAATTGTAACGTATCGAGGAAATAATTCAAGGTCCAATGAACGAATGCTTTATGCGAGAGTAGTCATAGAACAAACTTTATTAACTGATCGTTTAAGCAGGAGACCGGTTGCGTTGTCGATCATGCCAAGCAACTTCCAGGAGTACCGCCACGGCGGACTATTCAGCAACTACCGTTTTTTAGCGTTTTGGTGGCCAGACAATCCGATTATACTGGGTAAATTCGATTGATGGTTGGGTTGGGTTTCCCTTGATTCATCGTCAAAAGAAACGTAGATCGCGTCTAGATCCGATTCGCTGAATTTCTCAAGGCATCTTCCAGGTCGATACTTCTGGATTTGATGAGTCCTGCACTTGATCATACCCAGTTCTGCCGATGAACATTCATAGATGATTTCTTCGGATTTCTGTAGTCTCTGACGTATGCTATTCCACCGAAGTTAAATATTTGCCGAGTTGTCTTGCCATTAATCTTCTGAGTTGCGTCATTGTGGTGACTCGCAGAATCAACTTTCGCTAAACATTAATTTGAATGAACTTTCTGCAATCGTCACATGCGCTTTAAAGATCGATACATTTTCAAGTAAGCGTTGATCATCATGGATGTCGACTTCTTCTGGAAAGCGGATTCGCCGTGAAGCTTCTTCAATGCAGTCTTCGCAGTTTTAACAGAATTTTCAGCGACGCCATTAGAACACGAACTGTACAATGCGGTTCGTAAATGTTCGATTCCTCTCAATATACAGAAGTTTTGAAACTCGTCGAACGTGAACACTTTTCCGTTATCAGATATCAGTGTGATAACAGATCCAAATCTTTAAATATACTCACATGTCTTGATCAACAATAGAATAGGGCCTAGCAACATTTGTAGACAAGCGCTTCTGAGACTTTTTCCTCGCAAACCTACAGCATCATTGTGTAGGGAAAACTTTTCCATTCCATGATGATGGTATTGGTCTTCTCAATTGTCTTCTTGGCCGTCAGTTTAAGGATTGATGCGTAAAGGGTAGGCTTCAATCCACTTGCTATAACTATCTACCAGCACAAGGAGGACAGATCATCTAAAAGAAAAATGACCCACGTTAACTCTATCTATTGGAGCAGACGTCAGGCGCCACGGTGAAGCAGGATCGCGTCTTCCTAGTAGGTGCTGAACACACAGCTCGCATTTTCTTCCAAAGTTTCCAATGTCCTTATTCAAGCAGGGCCACCGGCAATCTGGTCGGATACTTTCAAACAACCTAGCTCTCCTTCGAATACATATACATGCTTTTTCAACAATGGATCTAACGGCTTTTCACCGTCTTCTTCATTGATTGAGCCAGAGCAGAAATCAATCTTCAAACTCCAACTCGTAGTCGTTCGGCGTCCAAAAAGAGCTTGACGGATACCTTCGAAAACGAAAACTTCTTCCCGAGAATTGTGTTCCTTATCGCCTTGATCGCAACTGAAAAGAGCAGTGTTTTCATTTCAGGGTTAATCCACTCAAGCTAAAATGAATGAACGCTATTCAGTAGTCAGATGAAGATCTTTCAGGCCGCGAAGCATTATTATGTAAGAAATTTGGTGTATTCTGATTGATTTGGAGCTCAATAACATATAAATGATTGAAAAAAGTATGAAATATGTTTATGAGAAGTGCTATGTCGTTCAATCTGTCTTGGAGTTCAAAACCTACGATCTACAGTTGAAACAGTAGCTTTATCCACTATACAAGGTTATGATATGTATTCAAACATGTTCAAGGAATGTCCGGGAAGACCAACAATATGAGATAATCTGTCCTGGAGTTCAAAACTTAAGTTTTAAGTTTTGAACTCCAGGATAGTTTGGATAACCTAAAACATCCGAAGATTATCTCATAATGTCTGTTTATGAGTTTCTTCAAAAAAATCAATGAATATGGTTTAATACACATCGTAGCTTTGCATAGCCCAGAAATCTTCTGTTACAACTGTAGGTCTTATGTTCGGAGCTCAAGGATAGTTTTGATTACCTAGCACATGTCATATTACTAACATATTGCTAAAATGTTTGTTGACCTACTATCAGTTAGAATACTAATTTAATATGTTTGAATATGTATTGAAACTTTGTACAGGGTGTCTGCAAATTATCCGTACAGACTTTCTTTATAGGCGTGCCTCAACACAACCAAGCGGATTAAACCAAGCATACCTACATGGTTTAACATCTTGACCCATTGTCTTTATACGCAGTAAGTTTCGTACAGTTGTGATTTCTAATTCATTCAAATTGAAGCTGACTGAGTTGCGCGCAGGTGTAAGAACTTTTTCGAAAAGAAAAAGCTGTTTCAGTGATTGCCAAGACCCTGAATATGGCAAAATCTACAGTGAGTGACGCAATAAAACGATACCAACAGCCTGGAACGCTAGATCAATTTCAAAATCTTCGTTGGAGCCATAGTTCACGACGATTTGAAGCTTCAGTCATATAAACTGTGCAAGAATCACTACTTGAATAAAACCATGAAAGCAAACCGGTTGAGAAAAGCTAAGGTTCTCCTGAACCGGTTATTCGAGAGCATTACGACCACCAAAATAAACGGCAGTTGCTTCCTGCTGCTTCCAAAAATCGTGGAAGTATTTCAAGGAGTCATCATCTCGCTTCTGTCATGGTTTGGGCTGGAATAACTCATTCCGGCAAAACCCCTTCGAGCGACAAGGGGTTGAAAGTGTATCAAGCGGTATATCAGAAGCTACTTACTGATAAAGTAGCTTCTTGGGCATCGCAGCATTTCAGCAAAAATGAATGGATTTTTCAACAAGAATGAGTGCCGCCTCATGGAGCAAAAAAGACTATCAGTCTTTGCGAACGCATTTTCCCAAGCTTTTTAAAGAAAGATGAATGGCCTTCTAACTCACCGGATTTGAATCCGATTGATTATTCTGGTCGTGGGGATGTTCCTTCCAGGTATAAATTTGTTTTTGCTGATAAGTTTGCTCGGAAACTAATGATTTGACAAGTAATCTGCAGTTGTGGCCGTAAAACCAAGGTTTTCATCACATCTCACACAATGACGTCAAAGGTTTACATTGAAGAGTGTCTGAAAAAGCGGATTTTACCCTTCATTCGGCAACACCATCTATCCAGCTGCCACTAGTCTAAGGAGGCACTAGAATGGTATGCTGCAAACAATGTTAATTTCGTTGAGAAAGAGATTAATCAACAATCAATATGCAACTAGCGATTTGAAATTGGTTCACTGTTGTACAACCCCTTGGTTCGAATTACACCTTGAAGTCAGCACCTTGCTATACATATTTGCGCCTTTGTTTTGATTTGCTGTGTTATTTTGACAGAATATTTGAGTGTGTTCGTGTGAGTTCATTATTAGGGGCGCATTATCAAGCTTGGGACCGAGCTTGGGACCGATGTGCTAGTACTGATTGAGCCAAGAAAAAAGATCGGTTTTGTATGGGACCTACTGGTCTTAGAGTTAGTCTATGGATCATCCGAATTGCCCTGAGTTCAGACCGATCGAAAAGTATTGGGCAATTGTCAAGCGAAAGCTTCGAGGATGCGGTGAAGAAGTGAGAAATGCACAACAGATGCGTTTAAAGCGGAATAAGTTCGCCGGTACAGTGTCACCAGCGACTGTGCAGATCATGATGGAAATCGATCACAAGTAAAGTGCGACAGTTCGTTCGAAACAGTGAAATGTAATAACTGGTAAGATCGTTTGAAAGCTGAATTTGTTTGACGTTTTGATCAACCATGTATGTTGTTTAAATCTTGTGTTATGATCGCTTGAATGCGTCTATATTTTCTTTGAATCGGGCTTTTGCATCTAAGTGCTGTGGTAGGCATAACAAATCAAAAACATCCAAATGTCATATGGGACAGTTATGCTTTCACCAGCAATGAACCTAGAAAACAATATGAGAGTCTCTTCTCACTTAATGACTATTCCAGAAAGTATAAGCACACCTTATTTTAACGGTCACTTTGAATATAATGAAGTACATATTTCAACATGTTTTGGCTGCGTCCTTTTGTTTGCACATTTCTGAATGACATTGAATCAAAAAAGTGCTCAGTTTTGTGTTACCTATTAAAATGCGCGGTCTTACTCCGGAACAACGAAAAAGTATCGTACACAAATGGTGCACTGTGAGCGGACTCTCCTTGAGAAAATTGGTCAAGGAAGAGGGTGTAAGCGTCGGAGCGGTACGATCTGCGATTCGAAAATATAGAGAACAGTGTACGTTTGAAGATGCGACGAAGAGTGGTCGGAAATCCGGTCCTGTTAGTCCGGTTATCAATAAAGAGATCAGGGATGCCTACAAACGAAAACCAGCGACTTCCGTTCGGGACCACGTCGAGTAACGTCATGCGTGCCAAAGAAAAACTTGGCCTAAAAACATACCGGAAGCAGAAAAAACCCAAAAGAAACCCAAAACAGGCCGCGTTCGAGAAACCACGGACCCGCAAACTCTACGATTCGTTATTGTGTAGAAATTCTTTTTTAATCAGTTCGTTTATTTGTTAGGCTCAGCCGTGTGTAACACTTTACGGAGCCGATATTCAATACTGTTGGACCAAAAAATTTTCCTTTTTGCTTTTAGTAAAAGAGAGATGCCAATTACTCGTGGCTAGCTCGAGGTTAATGGGTCACATCGTTTTGAAAGGGCTAGGTAGGTAACTTATTTCAGCCATTATTTGCTGCTTTTGGTTGCGACATCTACCAAATCCTCGATCCCTGTAGTCCCTTTCAGGAACTAAGCCGCAGATGGGTGACCTTGACTGCGCATCAAAATTTGCTAAGCAATTGAAAGCTAAAGGAAATGGTAGCCTACTCGAACTAAACTGTGTATATTGAAGAAGCTTTCACTGGACGGTATTGAATTTAATACGTTGGAGTTTACCGTCAAAAGTAATCTTCAACATCACGCAAAGATAGATTAAATTATTTGTTTTATTCAAGTTAAAATTAATCTAATGTCGACTCAACTTCATTATGCTAATGCATTACAAACTTATCATAATTATGTCCAACTCCTTCATACCCTCTTTGAATACAGTTAAAAAAATATCCCAGAACTTGAAAATCGTCCATTTGATGTAATACATGGAAGCGCAAAGGCACGCCGGTCATAAGTATTCGTTCTAGGGTAACAACGCTGGGTAACATTGAATTGCTGTCGTCTGCATTCAGAACGGAAACCTGATACCCCGTGTGGTTCTCTCTTGCTTTAAGTGTTTGCTTCACACAAACTTGAAGTGGTTGTGTCGACTGTGAAAGCAATAATGCAATAATCTGACATTTTTAGGGTTGGCTTACATAGAAGCAGCTTCAGTCCAATTCAACGTGCGGTCATTGAATTTAAACGAGACATTTGATGTCTTCCATTTCGCAAAATCAATAAATTACCAT
Organism: Aedes japonicus; assembly: GCA_034211315.2. Lineage (NCBI taxonomy): Eukaryota > Metazoa > Arthropoda > Insecta > Diptera > Culicidae > Aedes > Aedes japonicus. The sequence goes on from JASCZW010006064.1 coordinate 67,375, forward strand.
ATTACAGGCATTTTCAAACATAAATAATAACTTTCGAAATATCACATTAAGCCATGCGTAAATTTATTTAATAAATTGAACGCACCAGGAACCCACGCCAGATTTCACTCGAGAACTAGTATATGTTATTGATGTTGCATCTATGTGAATGCACCTTACACTACTCTACCCGAGCGAAGGCACATCATTTTGTTCCATTCAGCAATTTCTCGTATAGTGGATCACAAATTTTGACTCAGCCTGCTATACACGGGTCACTGTTGCCAACTTCGTAAAACTCTCAATACACATTAACAGTCTAATAAACACAAGAAGAAGCAAGCAAATATCATATAGTCAGCATTAAAATAACACCACCAGCCGAGAGCTTCCTTCATGTACGCAAAGAGAATAGGTTTCAATGGATTCATTTTGTAATGATTTCAGAGATAAATTCATATTTGCTTTTAACTTACTTTCAGCTAACCAGAAAGAAATATTTGGATAATATAAAAGTCGATTCGATCAACACATTCACTTTTCTTACAAACATGTTTTTATCTTAGTAAGCCGCTGTCTGCCCGACGGAAGAAATTTGAGAGGAAAGCCACGATGTGTTGATTATTGTGAGATTCGTTCGATTTGTTTAAGCTTTAGGTTCATGTTCAGTCTGATTCACATAACATTTGCTAGCATAGCTGGATCTGAGAAAATCAATGAAAGGGCAAATTTTGATATAGGATTTGTTTACATTTCCACCTCAATCAAAATAAACGAATGTTGGGTAGCATGCTATGCTATGTTTGAAGACTTATGATTAAATATTCTTAAGGGGCGACTCAATTTAAAAACAAACATCCTTATACATTTCAATCGGCTGAACCACGACTTATTATCGCACAACGACGACGCCATTCTAAACAACAAGAACTAAAGGCAACGAGAGCAAGCGGCAAAACATCGTACGCCATTTTGGCTGATATAGCCACATGAATTATTCCAATATGAAAAATAACACTACCTATCGTTGAAAGAATGGCTACCTTGTCATCGACAGATTTGAAAAATTAAATAAGAGAAAAATACAGTACCTTAAAAAGTGAACCACTTGTCGCACTAGTCAATTTTTCCGAAAAATTCAATTCACTACAAGTCAGTCCCATGAAGTGCAAATACCCGCACAGCACCAAGTCCACGAAAGACTGTGCCGGAGACATGGAGACAAAATATTCATTCACAACATAGAACCACCCAAAACAAATACATATCCACCCGTTATGCACTTTCCTACCCACACAAGTATGTGTTTTCGTTCGGCTTTTTCACTGTAATAGTGAAGCGAAATTTGTCTTCCTTCATATTACAGATAAACATTTCATCATTTTTAGTATTGAACACCATGCGTTTTCACAAAAATTCATCGAACTCATTTAAATTCAGATCCAAAAGCCATATTTACATAATATGATTTCTAAAATGTGTAATCGTATCATTATGACATCGTCGTAGGCCTAGCTCTTAATCACCCATTTTTTTTTTTTGACAACCCATACAAAATGAACACGAGCAAACATATCCCCTGAAAAAAAAGGTTTTAACCTAATAAATGTTTACCTTAACGTCTCAATTTTCCTCACAAATTTACAATCACGGATTTACAATCACGAAAAACAAAAAGAAAATGCTGGAATTGCAGCCTCGAAGCCGTCTCAAGGCAAACTGACGTGTTTGTCTACAGATCCCTGTCGAGATTCTGAATGAACTACCTACGTTTGGATTCGATTTCAGTTAGGAAAAGTACTGCAATCATTAGGGCAACCGCATCGGGTTTTGTTATTTGTGCACAGCGCTCTCGTTTCAACTTGGTCAACCATCACCACACCGCTAGGTGCTATCGCAGTAGGCATTCTAAGTTACTGACTGACTGGGTACATCCAAATAAGTACCATCTCAACCATCTCTTTTTTTTAATTATAGTAATTATAATAACATTAACTATTGTATTATTTTAACAACAATGTATAGTTTAAACAATATTAAATTTGTTGGTTCCCAAGTAACCATAAGCGTTAAGCTATACCCCTAAATTAACACTATAAAAGCATTAATGTTGGTTCAAAGTTCTATATTAGCATATTCTATGCATGCAAGATTCATATTAGCATTACAAATGCATTCAAGCTCTAATCAAAAGTAAGCATTATGGCCAGTGTTTCGTCCAGGGTGAGACCAGGCCCTACGTTGTGATTTTCTACTTTCTGCGAACGACGACAAACGAAAACAACGGACTACTTTCTTGATGATGATTTATTACCACCGAGAGGCAGCGTGCCAGCTCGGTGGGTACAAGATGCTAACGTAACTAAAACACCACTAAACTTAGAACATCAATGTATCCCTTTTATAGGGGACACGAAGTACGGACACAGAGAACAGACATCCAAACTAGAATATATTTCTCTAAAAAACTTGTGTAAGGATTCAAATTAAGATACGTTAAAACACTATTGCCATCTCTCGTGCTGTGGCCACTTGCGATTTTTAATCGAACATGTGTAAGATTCGTTGACCGTGCGGTGAAAGAACTGAACTGCCAAAAAAATTAAGTTGATGAATAAGATTTCAAGCTGGTCAATGGGTGGCGATGCCAGCGCCGCCACGCTATTGCCAGTTCATTACGATTATGAAATGGCCGTTAAATTTCTTACACAGTTTTTGAATTTGACTTGGATGTCTGTTCTCTGTGGTACGGATAATTAGTGCCGTGCGCACCGCATCATACAATAGTACATAGATGCGTCGCGCCGACGGTGTTGCTCCACGCTGCCCACTCGAGCCACAATAATAGCGTCAGGCTGTTTGCCTGCTAGCTGCTACTAAATGGGTGGAAACAATACACGCTCATGGGGGGGACGCGTGTTTGGTGCTATTCAACCAACAGCAAGCACGCTGTGTGCCGTTTGGGATCGAACATACCGGCGCCCGAAAACGAATGTTTTCCAATAGCGTTCGGCAGTAGCTTGCTGTTGGTTGTGCGGGCAGGATGGAACGTACTTGTTGGTGCTTCTTTTGACGCTGCGGTCCGATTGATGATGGAAATGTGAATGACGCTCGGGTCCAATGATGACACTAGGGTCCAAAAGGGTGACGCTCGGGTCCAAAAGGGTGGATGCTACGATCCGGCTGGTGGATGCTACGATCCGGCAGGTGGACGCTCTGGTCCGGCGGGTGAACGCTGTGGTTCGAACGAGTTGATACTTCGGTCCAATGGGTGGACGCGACGGTCCGGCAGGGGGACGCTGCGTGGATGCTACGATCCGGCAAATGGACGCTACGGTCCGGCGGGTGGACGCTCTGGTCCGGCGAGTGGACGCTACGGTCCGGCGGGTGGACGCTACGGTCCTAACGGGTGGACGCAATGGTCCGGCAGGTGGACGCTCTGGTCCGGCGGATGGACGCTACGGTCCGAACGGGTGGACGCAATGGTCGGGATGGGTGGACGCTCTGGTCCGAACGGTGGACGCTGCGGTCCTAACGGGTGGACGCAATGGTCCGGCAGGTGGACGCTCTGGTCCGGCGGATGGACGCTACGGTCCGAACGGGTGGACGCTGCGGTCCGGCAGGGGGACGCTACGGTCCAATGCGAGTGGTGCTGGCGACAGTCCGATCATCCACGTTGTCACATCGTTCCTCAGGGGTGTCCGATATCCTGGTCACGGCACCAATGTTTCGTCCAGGGTGAGACCAGGCCCTACGTTGTGATTTTCTACTTTCTGCGAACGACGACAAACGAAAACAACGGACTACTTTCTTGATGATGATTTATTACCACCGAGAGGCAGCGTGCCAGCTCGGTGGGTACAAGATGCTAACGTAACTAAAACACCACTAAACTTAGAACATCAATGTATCCCTTTTATAGGGGACACGAAGTACGGATAATTAGTGCCGTGCGCACCGCATCATACAATAGTACATAGATGCGTCGCGCCGACGGTGTTGCTCCACGCTGCCCACTCGAGCCACAATAATAGCGTCAGGCTGTTTGCCTGCTAGCTGCTACTAAATGGGTGGAAACAATACACGCTCATGGGGGGGACGCGTGTTTGGTGCTATTCAACCAACAGCAAGCACGCTGTGTGCCGTTTGGGATCGAACAGCCAGCATTATATGCGCATAATGCATAAAAGCATTTATCATTTATAAAAGTTCATGCATGCATGCTTTATATCAGCATTAAGTGCTAATATAAGGCTATCATTTAATATTTAGAATTTTATTTCCAAAAGCATTGAAGAAAAATTTGGAGTTTAACAACAATAAGAACCAGCATAGACGAGAGTAAGTGATAAACATACTTTTTAACGTATAGTGAAATCGAATTGAAACTACAAAACTTCTAAACAGCCAGTTCTACGCCTTCAAGTTCATTCGTAGAATCCGAAGATGGAAGTTTTAACAATTCTCGAACCGCTTATAGCTCACACAAACTCTCTAGTGAAGAGTGGAACATCTCTTCACCTGTTGATTCATTCACTGAAGAATCTGTTCCATGTAGTAGCTAAGATGAAAGTTTGTCTTTCTTCCTTCTAAACTGGAGCATGCGACACAACATTTCACAAGCTAAATAAATATTTCCTTATGCGGCGAAAATTTTACTGTAATTTCGGCACCACCCTTTGTGACCCTTGTTAGTGTCCACCTGCTTCGGAAATGGCAGCCCTTTTCATACAGAAGATGGCTCTCCTTTTCATACAAGTCTCGCAAGGTAAACCCATACCGTACTGCTAAATCTTAATACCAGATGCCATTTGTCGCCGTTAAAGTTTTTATATAGCCTTGACATCACGATGACCAAGCTTACGATGCCAACCATGCAGGCAGTTCTTCTCTTTAGAATGCTCGTTCCCTGCACCCATACTTTCCGCCATGCATTAAGTGGTAAAGGTCGTTGCTACTTCTAGCCACGGCTGCAATTCGTGTATCTTTAGCAATCGTACAGCCTCTCTCGTTGAACTCCACCCTTCTGCCTATCGAGACTAACTTTCCGACGGAGACAACGGAACTCGGAATATCATCTCGCGGGTTCTCAATGGCTACGAATAATTCCCAATTAGCGCACATGTGTGAACTGGCTCCAGAATCCACGACCCACTTCGATACCGGTCCCTCACGTACGCTGAAAACGAAATCTTCCTCGGTTGATGCCGCTTTTCTTGTTTTGCCGGCTGCTTAGCAAACTTCTTGGTCTTCTGAGCTTCTGACAGTGGTGGCACACAATGGATTTTATTTTACCGTCCACCTTGAACACCGCTGAATCAGCCAGATCCGCCAGATCAGCCAGATTCCGCTTCTGCACCACGTTAATGAATTTGTTCTTCACAACAGCCAGCGTTAGGCTCATCCTCGAACCGGTTCTCTAGGGTAGCCGTCAGCGCGTCAACAGAACATTGTAGAGTGCGGAACACCAGGATGACTTGGAAATCATGTTCAAACTTCGTACCGACGTTAGTTAGTTTTTCGAACAGGCTTTCGAATTCTATCCGATCCTCGATGTCATCTTCATCCTGGAGCTGCAGGTCGAAAATCCGCTTCAGTAGATGGTCGTTTGATGCCAGCGACTTCTGCTTGTGCTGCTTTTTAAGGTTGTTCCATACTTTCTTCGCGGTTCTCGTACCCCGAATGTGAACGTATTGATTCCTGCTCAGCAGCAGCCCGGCAGCAGGTTGCATGCGCTTTTGGATCTCCATCGTCCCTGGCAGCCAACTTCGCAAAGTTCGCTCGGTTTGCAGCCTCTTCCGGCTTGACTTCGCTTCGACCTTCAGCTTCCAGGTTTCAATGTTTTCATTCGTCAGTTTTGCAATTCCGGATCTTTCCATCTTGAATTTCTTCGTGCCAACAACCGCTTGAATAATGGAGTAGCCGTAGATCGGATTTACTACTACTTGAAAATACGTCTTTACTTGATGACAGACAAACTTGGAATGAACTTTATTTAAAACACTTTTTTAGTCTACATTTATTTAATAATAACTGCAATTATTCGTCGCTTGCTAGGCTTTCACCTCCAACACAATCAATGCCTTTATCAACTGCCAATATTTGCAGACAGTTGGAAATTTTATCCGTCATTTTCGGAAACGACGCACAGTGGGACGAAATTTAAAAAAAATGGGACATGGGTATTTGCGGCGGAACTACTATGTGTGGCCCATTGATGTCTTCTCGATTGTCTACATGTGGGTTTTATTTTTGGTTCAAATCGATAACCATGTATTAAAGCATTGTAGATTTGCTCAATTCATGAAACTTTGTAGAAGAAAAAAAACTTTCTATCTCTTAACTGGACGAAGTTGAGGGTGAAAAAGGAATGAAAAATGTAATACCCCCTTAAAACTCGTTTTTTAATCATTACTTTTTTGTTTGAAATTTTCCATTTTTAAATGTTCTACAAAGTTTTAGGTATTTTAAAAATACACGTTTTTGTACAAGAAAAATAATCATTATCTCTTCAATTAGAGGATTTACATCGGTTTTAATTAATTGTTTGAGCTATCTTTGAGGATGTCTAGACTACAGGTGAGCAGGTATTAGCAGCTAAACATAACGTTAATTCATTCAACAACTGATGCGCTTCAAAATGATGTACAAATTATAAGGGGGTCCAAGAGGGCACCTAACCATTATTCAAAAAAGTAACTATTTTTCTTATTATATTATGTTGCATATATAGTGATTTTTTCATCTTTTTGAATAAATGTTTAGACGAAAATAGGCCAATTTATCAGATAATGAAGCTTATCTTATTTGAATAACATAACGCAAAAAAGGCCATCGTTCTACTGCAAATAAAAAAGGTACAAAAGGACACCCCTTAAATCTTATTTGTTAACACAAAAATAAAGTACTCAAGAAATGTAGTAACATTGTAGATGACATCAATGGGCCACATCTAATAGTTTCGCTGCAAATACCCATGTCCCACTTTTTTTTTCGTCCCACTGTGCGACACAACTGCGAACAAAAATGGCCTGGCGAATGATAGTTTTAGAATCTTCGGCAACGGCAACGACAACGGCATATATCTGATGACAGAGAATATCAATACTGCAAACTGATGCTAAAACATCGAATTGAACTTGAATGAAAATGAATATTGTCTTTGACAGTAGTGAAAAGCCAAATGAGCTCAAACCCAACTTGCAAATAAACCCAAACAAAAGGTGATTTTAAAATAGGCGTTTGAGTAGGACGCACAAGCTTTGAAAATAATTGAAATCACTCAAAATTACATTCAATTTTACTTTAAATTCAAAAAGTACTCAATATGAGTTTAAAATAACTATTGAATACAGTTTAAGTACCTTGACTACAATTAAATACATTTTGATTTCTTTATAGTACCATTGAGTACCCATTGACTACTTTTAATACACCTTCTAATGATTTACTTTGAGTACATTAAAATACACAAACGGTATCCAAAATACTTTTTAAACACTTTTAAATACTTTTAAAGTACCAATACGTACGGTTTGATTACATTTGAATACCTTCAGTACAATTAAGTTTATAATAACAACACCGCCGATGGACGCATTACTGTCCCATCTTACAAATGATCAATTTCGGAAAAATGTCTAGTCGATTTGTCCCACTTTAAAATTGGACGAATATTTGTCCCACTAGAACAAACATTGCTCCTAGTGAGACAATTATGCGTCCATATTTCAGATGGAAAAAATATCAGTCACGGTTTTTATGATTTTTCTAGAATTAACAACTCCTGTTTGATTTATATTTTGAAAGTACATATCAAAGTGTTGTGGCTGCCATAAAAAAAAAAAATTACAAATGACATATGGGACAGTTATGCTTCCACCGGCAGTACAGTGCAGTATTTTCAATATCATGAAGTACGGAGTGATTTTCATTGAATATGCTTTGATTACAATTAAATTATTTTAGTATCAATAAATACATGTATATTACAATACAATTATCGTCAGTACAATTGAGTACACATTGATTGCAAATAAGTACTTGAATACGTGTAGGTACAGATTGATTATTATAAAACTTGTTGTTCACTAATATTATAATTACCATGTATTTGTTATAGGCAGATGGGCATCTGACTGGAATCTTTGATGTCTGACAGCTATCTATCAGCTTATGACAAATATGTGTTCATTGTAAAAATTATGTACCACCAACTTAAAAACCATTACTGCTCATAAATACATAACAGTCCCATTAGCATTGGGATTTAAGCAAAGTTGTGGATGTTAGTTTATGCTTTTGTTTTTAGCTGGATACATTATGATGATACTTGTGTTTGAATGAGTTCATTGAGTATCGTGGAAGCTAATGTATTTTCAAACCATATTCAGTAAAATTCTATTTATTTTGAACCGGCTTTAGTACATTAAAACAATAGTCGGATTGTATTTTAAATGGAAATAAGTCAATGGAATTTATTAAACGAAATACTTGTTTTATATATCTTAACAGTTCAATTGACTGATTACATTGATGATTAATAATGTTTGTTTAAATTTTTGTTTCATATAAAGCGGAAAACCAAAAACAAGTTTGAAGGGTCAAAGTAATTTTACATTACATTTTTGCATACATAACATTCAAACGATATAAGTATCAGCGGATAAGATTGAGAGATTACTATGATTCATTTCAAGAGAAATCAATCAATCAATCAATCAATTCCAGAAACTTGAATTTTTTGCTCATCCACTTTTTACTAGTCCATTTTGTTTGAGTGCTTTCGTTACTTATTAAAATAATTTTAGGTACTTTCAAGTACTTTAAATACTCTTTTATTTCTATCGAATACTTAAAGTACAAGTTTAATGCGTCTGAGTATTTTAAATACCTTTTAAATGCAATTCAATACTTTGAATAAACTAGAAATACTTTGGAGTTCTATGATTCCTCTTGAATTACTTTAGAGGAATAGAAATACTCTCAAAGTACTTTTAAATGTTTGTTTAGTACCATGAAGTCCAAGAGTATTTTGAATACAACGCACTCTACACAATATTTTGCATGCCCCTCGGTTTGCACTAATCAACAGAAAGTGATCACGTCAGAAATCAGATTCATTTGTATGGTAGTAATACTATATCATGTTGTCTTCAAATTCATCGTATTTGAACCTCAACAGCAACCTATAACAGCAATGATTGAAATATCAAGTTTCATTATATTATTCTTTATTTTTCGAATAAGAAATTATCATAGATTAATAATTGAATATATTATAATCATACACTAGAACCTATAGTATATACAATTGAAAGTATTGTTCACGACGATAGGATGACAATAGGAGTTATTGTTACCACAATAGAATCTAATGTAAATTGAGACATCAACAATAGAAAAGGGGGGTTGTTATGTATCTTAAACATAGAAAAAAAACATTATTTTCCGTACAAATTTGAGTCGATTACTAATCATTGTATTGTTTCACAATTGTTGAAAGATCTAGCATATGGAGTGTATTGTAGATCTATTGTACGATATGGATTTTTCATTTATCTGATTAACGAAAAATAAGATTCATGGACGGAAATAGATTTTAGTGTTATTTAATATTATTGTAATTTAGTTAGTATAAACAATATTATTGTAATTCAATTGTTTGGTTATTTTTATCCGAGAATGCATTTTTCTATTCCGGCATCTATACGTGAATCACAGTACAACAGAAACAAACGAACTGCTAGCAGAATGCATCAATTTCAATGTATTGATGAATGCACTTTCTTCTCGTAGCACCGTCAAAACATTGCTGAAGCAACACATAGCCATCAAAACACCTTGTCGTTTTTTTACCTATCTTGAACTAGTTCCAGCCTACGATACCTGAGTTCATTATCAAAGCAAACCTCAAGCCGATACGTGGGGTGAAAAAAATCATACACACCGACGTTCAACACACAACAGGCCGACCCAATCTTGATACCCGATCCAGGTTGGAATTGAATCGAAAAAGAGGCTCATCTTTTCGTATCACATAAATACTTATTTGTAGTTGTGTTATGCTTGTACAGTGACTGCAACGCCACAACATGTTCCATCTGCTATGTCTACGCAGTTTATGCATGCTATTTATAATACCTACATCGAAATCCTGGAAACAAAAATATGCTGCATTTCATGATGCATACTTTTCTAAATGGTGAATCATCTAAATCAGGAGTCCTCTGAATTTTTGCTTTTCTGAAGGTAATTGCTAAGTATGTTTCAATTGAAGAGGGAGGTACCTACTGAGATAAAAGGAGAAGAAAAATTGCAAGCTGATGTCCGGTAATCTGATGATACCTGTCCGCATCGGTAGAATCATCCGGAAACGCTTGAATTGATCTACCTACGGCGATATTTCATCCACAACATGTAGGATATTCCATTCCAATTCCATTGGATGGATGGTACTCGTTTTACTTGACTTAGAAAATCATAACAAACCTACCCTATGGAGGAGTCCAGCTAACGCAAAAGTAAGGCTAATAGGTCGTAGGTGGCGCTCGTTAAAAATCAATTTCAGTTTTAGACACTACGATGTTTAACCTCACTTTAGCTTTACTTAGCTTTTTAATAGAGGGAATTCGATTGCAATCTTAATGAAGTTTTGATGAAATTCGGAAATGTTGTCGGATTCTATTTCCGAAATGTTACGTATCGTGCTCACACAGTTAATTTGGCAAAGTTCCCTTTGAATTTGTTTACCTGATTGTTCTGATAATAGAGGGAATATAGGGAATTCAATTGCAATCTTAAGGGGACCCTCCCCTGGATTTAGGCAAAAATAAGGCAAAGTTTGTATTTTTTTTTGTGAGAGAATGAAAAATCTCCATTTTGTAGCCGCCATTTTGAATTTTTACAATTTTTTTATCTCATTGAAATTTTGAATAATAATCAAATTTAATCGTTACAACCGGAAGTTCGTACGCCTTTTCAATCTCCCACAAAAAATACACAAACTTTGCCTTATTTTTGCACAAATCCAGGGGAGGGTCCCCTTAATGAAGTTTTGAAGGAATTCAGAAATTTTATCGGATTCTATTTCCGAAATGTTGCGTATTGTGCTCACACAGTTAATTTGGCAAAGTTGTTTACTTAATTGTTCTGATAATTAAAAATCCAATAATAAGTGTGAACGAGGTATTAGCAACAATCAATATGCAACTAGCGAATTGGTTCACTGTTGTAGAACCCCTTGGTCCGAAGTATACCTTGAAGCCAGCACCTTGCTGTACATATTTGCGCATTTGTTTTGATTTGCTGTTTTTTTGACAGAATGTTTGAAAGTTTGTTCGTGTTCATTATTAGGGGAGCATTATTAAGCTTGAGACCGAGCTTGGGACCGATGTGCTAGTACTAACTGAGCCAAGAAAAAAATCGTATTTGTTCGGGACCTACTGGTCTTAGAGTTAGTCTATGGTATTAGTTAACTTCAATATCTACAAATCAAGGTCTATTACAACGCATTTCGCGAATTTGTTTACCTTTTTTACTCGGAATCCTCCCACACGAAGCCATTTTTCCACTTACAGCCGACTGCCAAAGTGGTTCAAATAGCATTTTAATGTTTTGTGTCAGAAATTGCAATGACATGCCGAAATAGCCGTTAAGATGTTGACACTGCTTCATCCCACAATATCTCAGCATATCTTATTCCTTATAAATCGCTTGTCCCAAAACCGTTGGGACACGTTGAGTTTGTTGGTATTTCTGAGGACGACCCCCATTTTCTCACTGATTGTAAGCCACAAGAGGACCCCTTCTTCGGAAACTTCGTGTGGGATGTGAAATATAGGCTGTCCCAGAAGGTATAAGTATGATTTGTACACGAAACTGCACGAAATCTGATGATGTAAGACAGCTGATTATCACTGTGTGTCTATGTTTACATTCTGAAAAACAAGTTTGTGTGTCGGAGTTGGATTTTTACAACGAAAACTTCAAAGATTGTGCACAAATGGTGCTCTATTCCCAATATTTCACTAAGTCAACTGCCGATACTGGAATGTGTGCGTACAGTAGCGACTTGAATTACCATCCGGAAGTTTGGTGAGGATTGTAGCTTTGCCGACGCACAGAAATGTGGTCCAAACCCAGGACCAGTGGACGGAATGATGGACCGGGAGATCATGATGGCTTTTTCGACTAAAAGAAGCGATTCTGATCTGGATGTGGCCAAAAAGCTGGGTGTTTCTAAGAGTAACGTCCAACGTGCCAAGGCGAGTGAATCGTGCTTATATTTTGGGGACACCCTGTGAACGGTCCCCTATCAGTTATTGCTGTCGAGTGTCAGGTCATGCTTGCCGGGACCGACGAAACGACGAGACTCAACTTCCACCTCCTCATGACGATGTCCATGTTGGCCAAACACATTTTGATCGTCTGGCTAGTCACACCGACCTCACGGCCCAAGGCGTGGAAGGATTTCGCCACCATGCCTTCTGCCTTCCGCGTCAGCACTTGCTGTACATTCACGCAGAAGCGTCGTACGAGAGAGCGGAACCCGTAACAATCTGCAGCCGTTGGCCATCGCCATTTGAAAGCTCGGCTTTGGGATCCAAAAATAATGGACACTGTAAGGACATATCTTTCATTTTTGCACGACAAATCAGCAACAACATGCATTCGCGGATTCACCAAAACTAGCGCAACTATAACGTTAGCCGCCGAAGAACTACCAAGCGACATGAATCAGCTGTGCGAAATTTTCCTGGAGGCCCACGGGGAGCTTGGAATACCACGCAACGACGCCTTAGCAGTCCCATCGAACGTTCCTATCCAGTGAAAGCATTCAGCGGCTGCAGCCTACTAGGGAGGCTGCGCATAAATTTTACAGTCCGCAAAATTTTCAATGTCGCAACTGAAATTTTTATGTACACTAAGGGCATCTTGAACGGTGGTCCAAATCGTAGATGGATTTTATATTTTTATACCAAACACAACAACATCGCAGCAGCGGTGTTGTAAATTTCGATCTATTTTGCATCATTTTAAATATGGTATACGTTTTGATCTATTCTTGCAGCAATTTGGAACAAGAAAAATACCGTTCCAAAACACTACACGCTGCTTGATAATATCAATTAATGAGTGAAATTTCAGCTTTTGTGCCAAAAGGTGCCCGTGTTGGGCGCCGGACAGAAGGTAGGGTAGGTAACGACTTAAGCACCCCGAGACCCTATTCCAAGCACGGAGTTAACGTTAACCTACAACGCTCATTTTTTGCAGTATGGTGCAGATGGAGCACCATACTGCAAAAAATGAGCGTTGTAGGTTAACGTTAACCCCGTGCTTGGAATAGGGTCTCGGGGTGCTTAAATCGTTACTTACCCTAGTATTGCTCACCTCGGATGCAGATAATAACCTCAAATTGCTCCCGGTGCCCTTGAATGGTTCTTTTAGTTTTTTCACAGCCACTGCATGTTCCGGAAAACGCTAACTAGTTCGCAATGGGGAGACTGTTGTGACTGTTGTGGATTTTACGACTAATTTGGTAACAAATTCCGATGCTGAATAGTATTTCGATTGCTCGGAAATGAAAAGTAATGTGGTCTTCAAAGTTAACAATCGGTTTATTGATGGATTGGTCATGATTAGCACTCGCAAAAATCTCAAACATATACATTTTAGAGAAGCCTGTTATATAGACATTTTGGCAGGTTTACTGGGGATCAGGATGTTCAGGTTTATCTTCTGGGGGATACATTTTACTATGGCGGTTTTGATGAGCTTTCTGGGGAAAACCGATGATACCGTAAAGATAGATTCAACTCGTATTTCTCGGATGAAAAGTTCGATTTTTTTTCCAGGAATCGGTTTCGAATATTATATTATTCATATGCATGTTCTAGAGTTTCGAGACAATCCTATACACTTAGCGACAGTTACTTGAATTGGTCAGAGCTTATATAAGCTTCTTGAAACAGAACGAAGTCTTTAAACATTATTTTCTGAATTACTATGAACTTCGAAATATCTATGAAGAATGGGTGGAAATATAATGAACTTGACAGAGGTTGATTAAGCTCCTCGGAAGTTGAATAAACTTATTGGAAGTTTAGAGATAATCATGAAGTTTGCTCGCTCTCTTTTGAAAAGAGAAGTGATGGAACTTCAGAGAAGTCCATTGAATTGCTGAAAAATTCTAAACGTTTTTTGGAAACTTGGTTGAACTTCCAAAAAGTTAGCTGATCACCCATGGGAGAGACACTACTTTCTGGTAGTTACCGGAACTTTGAGAAGCTAATTTAGCTTCTCAGAAGTTATTTGGACGTTGATACATATTTTATGATACGAAGTAGAATATCACAAATATTTTGTTACGTTACCGGAAATTGAATAAAATATGGAAAATTGCTCAATTTGCAATTTTTTTAACAAGTGAATGGATTTTCTGCGAAATAAACAACATTCTCAAGATGTTGTTAAACCTATAAAGCACTTTTTAGAATCTTTAAAATTGATATACGGTTGAAATTCCGCGAAATTCATTAAACATTAAAAAAGGTGTTGATTTTTTATTCTCGTTTTGGTTCAGTACGAAAAATTAGCGAGTAGTAAGAAGTTTAGGGTCTTCTTAAAGCTTAAGTACTCTGAGCTCCTGTGATGTTCCCTGAACTATTGAAAAGTTTCTCGAGTTTCTTGGAAGATCTCTGAACTTCTAGGAAGCTCTCTAAACTTATGGAAAAACACTTGAAATGTTTCCTACCCTTTTGAGAACGGAACAAAAATCTTTCCTGAATTGCTGGGACGTTTTCTGAATTCTGCATTTCTTGCATTGTTTTCCGCTGCCACAGCGGAATCAGCATTATCTCATATCGTTTAAATGTAATACATGCATTCACACACTCACCTTCGGCCAAACGAAAGAACAAGTATTCCTTGGTACGAAAAAAACAGTTTATTTAGTCAAACCAATCAGTGGCAAAATATTTGCGAAAAATATGCGATCTCTGAAAAAAAAAAAACTTCGGATCTCTGATGTTGAATGATTGACAGAATGACAGGTGTTGGCGGGTTAAGCAACAAGCACTACAACACCGGTGCGGGGAACGCGAAGTTGGTCAAATTTAGCCGGTTCTTTTCAAGCTTTGTGGATGCAAATCAAGTATAAAGTTGTTCCAACAATAGACCACCGCTGAAGATGCCCTAAGGTTTTCCTTTACACGGGGGATACGATCCACTTTTACTATGAAACCGCATTAAAAAAGACTAAATAAATAAATGCCTTATTAATAGTGCAAGGCGTTGTTTTAGAATACTGTACATATGCATACGTATTATTAAATTCACGTTGATAAACGTAAAATATTTTTGTACCTTTCTGAGAGGTTCTAGGTCTTCCAAAATGTACTTTAGTTCAAAACGTCAGATCTACAGTTGTAACAGTAGCTTTAGGACTATATAAGGTTACGATATGTATTCCAACATATGCAATGAACCTTTTGGAAGGTCAACAGTCATTATTTGATAACTTTATGTTGTTCTAGATCATCCAAACTGTTCTTGAGTTCAGAACTTAAGATCTACAGTAGTAACTATAGCTTTTTGGGGTACACAAAGTTACACTACGTATTTAACCATATTCAGTGAATATTTTCGAACGTAAAAAAACATCATGAGATAAAGGGGATGATCTAGGTCATCCAAACAGTCCTTGAGTTCAGAACATATGATCTACGGTTGTAACAGTAGGTGTTTAGAGTGTGCAAAGGGACAATATGAATTAAACAATAATGATTGAATAGTGTGGAAGGCAAACATACATAGTGCGACAATGTTGAGATAATCTAGGTAATCCAAACTGTCTTTAAGTTCAAAACATAAGATCTACCGTTGTAACAGTAGTTTTTTGAGCTGCATATGGTGACCATATGTAGTCAAACATATTAAATTAACCATTTGAAAGGTCAACAGTCATTATTTTAGAATTTTGAGATCCTCTAGGTAATCCCAACCGTCCTGGAGTGCAGAACTTGAAATCTACGATAGTAGCAATAGTTCATTGAATATTTTTGAACGTAAGAACACACAAGAAGATAATCTTGGGATGTTACAAAGTTCCAATCAATATTCAAACATATTCAATTGACATTCTTAAAGTCGAAAAACATTATAAAGCATGTTCTAGGTCATCCAACCTATCCTTGAGATCATAAAATAGGACCTACAGTTGTAACAAAATCTTTCTGGGCTATGCAAAGCTACGATGTGTATTGAATCATGTTTATTTAATATTTTGGAAGAACAACAGACATTATGAGATAATATTTTTTTGTTTCTTGATTATCGAGATTTTCAGCCTCGGGCTGGATCATCTCCCATCGTAGTCACTCAAACACCACTTTTGGGCATTTTTGTAACTTCTCCGGGGGTGAGATTCGAACTCGTGACTTCGGCGTGTTCGTACCTGTTAACCTATACGCCGGGGTCGCCCCCCATGAGATAATCTTCGGATGTTCTAGGTTATCCAAACATTCCTGGAATTCAAAACTTAAAATCTACAGCAACAAAGTAACAATATGTATTTGAACAAATTATGTGAGTCTTTTGGAACGTCAACTGATAAAATGAGATATGTCATCAAAACTGCCCTTGAGTTCACAATTTAGTATCTATAGTCGTTAATTTAGCTTTATAATCTATGAAAGGTTACGATATTCATTCAAACACATTCATTGAAGCTTCTGTAAGCTCACCAATCATTATAAGATTATCTCGGGATATTCAGATTCATAAAAAGTGACCTTGAGTTAAGAACTTAAGATATACGGTAGTAACCGTAGCCTTTTGGGCTTACAAAGCTACGATGAATATTCAAACATATTCAATGAATGTTCTGAAATGTACACAGATATCATAGGATAACCTTGTTAGTTTCAGATCTTTTAAACTGTCCTTAAAAACTCAAGGTCTACAATTGTAACAATAGCTTTAAGAACCATTCAAAGTCAAATTAGTTTGTTTGGCATAGAATATCCCAAGATTGTGTCATAATGTCAGTTGGTCTTCCAGGACATTCATTGAATATGTTTGAATGTACTGTTACAATTGTAGATCTCAAGTTGGGCATCTCAAAAAAAATATTTCCTACTTTTTTCAATCAAATTTTTCACTTTGTCAACGGTGAGAGACTATAAACATGCATGTGAGACCAAGAATTTGACCAGTAGTGAAAGTATCACATATTCTGCACATTTATTTCACTGACACATCGTAGAACGTTTATAAGAAGGCACTAACATCAGGTGTGATACTGGCGGGTTATACCGCAATTCAATCTAAGAGTTCTTACTTGCAACCAAAGGGAAACGACTAAAAGTACTTTTTCATGGCAAATTATGTTCTCTGGGCACTGGCAAAACCTTGAGGTAGTTTAACTTCAACTACCAGGTCCCAGGGCTGGTCTGGCTCTTTACCATTACGGAAAGAAGCACACAAGTGTTGCCAGATCAGTGGAAATGCAGCCCAAAAGTGCTTCTGATAATCCTCTAGTAGTTATTACCGATAAACATTATAGTTCTGAGATATGATCAATGATCAAGTACAGTATTTGCAAATAGTAGAAATGCTGCATTTGATCATATAGAGCCAGTTGAAATAGCTGAAATAGTTCAAAATCAAAACAAACCAGCACACTTTTGGAAAGCATTACCAGATAGGGAAACTGTTTCGTATTCATCTCATCCATTATTCATTAATTTTAGGAACATTCTAATTTTGAAGACAATGGATTCCGGTTTAATATTGTTCGCGGCGTGAGTGATCGAGTGAGCACAGAAAAAAAAACCCAGAAATCTCTCAGCGGAATACGAAAAAAGATACTAGAAGTGGAGCAAGAGGAGCAGGATCAGCAAGGAAACATCTAACATTACTGGTGAGATCTAAGCAATTATAAATAAATACGAAAAAACATACTACTGAATACGTGATATGATCGTAACAGAACAAGTTGCGATAATGGAAGTGTAAATATAGTACAAATATCCAATTGATATTGTAGTATTGTGTTTATGCGGGGCTTGTTGTAACTGAACGTGACCTCGGAATGGACGTGAGTGACCAGGCATTCTGAAATGGGTCACTGGATTTACAGTTTGTGATTAGAATAAAGCATGATAGCTGCAAACATTTTTCTTCCATAAAAGCACAGCCGGACAGTGGGAGTTGGATTGTACACACCCACACACACACACACACACACACACACACACACACACACACACACACACACACACACACCGGTGGGTGTTGGTTCAATCACGGTAGTTCCATTTCAGTCCCGGTTCAGTTTCATATCAGTTCCATTTCAATTCCATTACAGTTCCATTTCGGTTCTATTTCGGTTTCGTTTGGAATCCGTTCTGCATCCATTTCAATTCCATTTTAATTCCGTTGCGATTACATTTTAGTGAATTTTGATTCCATTTCAATGTAACTCAAGTGCAATTCAATGTCAATCAACTAATCACGGTTCCATTTATTCTTTTTCCTCTACTCTCACTATGTACGTCTGAGTCAATGTGAAGCAACGAGTGTTCATTTCAGGTTTCAAGAGTCGAATGCTGCCAAGTTAAACTCAAATCAGAAAGTATCATGGAAATCGTAAGCCGTGTGTGATGGGAAAGAAGATGGTATGTATGTTTAAATGGAACGGTACAGGGTGCGGCAGAAAATAATGCGAAAATGTTCAAACTTGAGTATTGGGTTAATTCGTGTAGCTAGTGACTAATTTCTGTCGAAAGTGTATTTTTTATGTTTACTTTCAAGTGCTGCATCCAAACATTCTATTGGTTTTATTGCAAATTCGTCAAAATGTTCGCGAAAGAAGTGATCACCAGTTTGTTGCTCGCCCAGAAGAAGCCGAAAGAGATTGCCAAGGTGGTAGGGTGCCATTTGGCAACAGTTTACCGCATCAAAAAGTCCCTGCAGGATGGTCCTAAGCAGCGGAAGCCGGGAGGCGGACGTCCGCGCTGTGCACGCACGCCGAACGTGATCAAATCGGTTCGAGCAAAAAAAAGATTTTCCAAAATACTAACTACGAATTTAGACACGCAAAAAAAATTGGTTTTAGTGGTTCGAGTTTATCTCCGGAAGCCTGGCTCCTTTCCGCGCGATTTCGTATGTCGTCGAAACGTAGACAAACATAAATTAGTTTGAAACGCCTTTGTCCCATAGAGTAGGAATAAAAGTCTATTCTCCACGTTTCCTGCTTGGTCCATAATAGTTTAATGTTGTTGTTGTTGTTTTTATAGAGGGACTTTAACAACTAAGGTCATTCGTCCCTGCAAATAGGACTCATGTGATTCTGCTTGTTTCATTTGTATAATCTCTTTGAGCCTGTTCTGGGTATTCTGCATTACTAAGGCCAATGGGTCACATGGTTGATCTAGTAGATCATTTGATCTGAACTCCAGGCAGATTTGGAGAACATAGGATAACTGATATACAGACAAATAGAGTGATTTTTATGCACACAACCTCCGTGAGTCTGTTTGAATATGCTTCTTCCATAAGAACTATATTATAGCTCTGGTTGATTCAATAGATTTTATGACTTGAACTCCACAACGACCTGGAGCACCTAGAACAACAAAAATAAATCGAAATGGGTCGAAAACGATACGCACTGGGACTATAAATCAGCGGAGATAATATACAATGTTAGGGACATTACATTAGTCTTGGTTGAACTAATAGCAACGAACTATCTGAATTCCAGGACAATTTGGAGAACCTAGAACATCTTATATGAAGGTAAATATATTACAATCTCTTTGTACGGCTTTTTTTAGTCTGCTTGGGTATACTGCGTTGCTAAGGACAGTAGCCCAGTCATGGTTGATCTAGTAGATCACTTGACCTGAACTCCAGGACAATTTGGAGAGACTTGAACGATTGATATGAATGGAGATGGATGGCAGATCATAATTTCACTATTTTTGAACATTGTTGAACATGTTTCATGCATGTAGGTCTTATGCACACGTGTCATAGAGATATCGTCCTTGATCAACATTCCAGGAGTGTTTGGACAACCTAGAACATCCCGAAAAAGATGTTTATACCCAATTGTATACTTTCCATGTTCCATTTGTGTTAAAAACTTACTAAAAAACATAAAACCGTTTATAAAAAAAGTGAAAAACCAAAACAATTTAAATATCATGATGAATAATACCCTCAGAGCCACCTAGTTTCAGCCACGAAAAGAAGGGGGGATGAATTGGAGGGGGGTACATACATTCATAATTGCGGACAACAATTCCTCTTGATTTGAGTGAAAGATTCAACTAGAAAGGTTAACGCTACGTTGAGATACAGCGTTTTCGAAATAAAAGGGCTTTAAGGGTTAATAAAAATGGAGGAAACGTTGAATAAATTTGTTTAAAAGAACTTTATAAACATAACTGCACTCGAAAATATTGATATTATTGCTTGAATTAGTTGAAAATGGGATTTGAAAGAAATAGAACAAATTTTCGCATTATTTTCTGCCGCACCCTGTACAGTCATAAAATTAAGGTAAATTCTGAGGTAAATAGAACTAAATAGCTCGGGGCTGTAGAATGAACGCCATTGACATAACCTGACTGACTGACTCTTATAACACACTTTAAAATAGAAGCCCATTACATACTAAGTCAAACTTTTAGCATTATTATTAGAAGATACCGCAGGGCTGTAAATAGCCAGCATAGATGCATCGTTGCAATTGAGGGTTGTCTAGAAATGTCATTCGCTGTATGAATAATAAATATTATGCATACTCTTGTTGCAATACTTCTTGGGGTTGACTTCAGAAAGGCCTGAATGTCGTCCCTAAGAATTATTGTTTAGTAATTAACATGTCTTTTTGAAATCTAGTTACTACTGCATACGGCCAGGAGATGATTTCAGCACTGGGGACTATTAACTTAGGCAGCACTTTGCCCCGGATTATCAGCTCCAGGAAACATTCGATATCATTAAACAAAGCTCGTGATATCTAGGATAGGGTATTAATTTGAGCTTCCATTTTACGACTGCATAACAAAACATTTTAGTGACTAAATTCAAAATAGAGACCAAGTCACTAAAAAGTGACCTATTACCAGCCCTGACTGTTTCAGAGCGGTCAGCTCCAACCGATATTATATAGGAGTTAAAATTCGAACAAGAAAACACGACTGCTTTGGTGTAAATATCTGACTCGAACAACACGGAGTTAATTCGCGTTGGAGCGTATCGCGATCAAAGTCATAATTCGCCAATTTGTCATAATTTTCAACTCAGAATCTTTCATTGATCATTTATGTTTTTATTTTTAAGTAAACAGCAATGCTCATTAAATTCTTGATCTAGTTCTCTAAAACCACTGGTTAAGAGTCTCGTCAAAGCTGCCTGGCAAAATGCTTCAATCATCAGAGCATGCGATGGAAGCAAGTTGACACAAGATAGCACGGAACCGACAGAAACCTCCCGTTCGAACCTTCTCTCATGAAAAATTCAAATCTACGTGAGACAATATCAACCTTCTCTTCTCTCTGTAGCTATTTCCTCAACCTAATGAAGTCGGAGAAAACCGTTCCGGAGAAACTCCAGCCCAATCTACCCGCATCGTCATAGCATCATCCTACCTACACATGCATCTCTTCCCATGCATGAAGCAGAAAATAGCCTACGCTCTTTGCCGCATTCGATCAAGATGGAAAAAAACCCTATCCTTATGATCGACCCACGTTACCATGGCGTCTGCGCATAACAGTTTTCCACTCACTCTCTCTCGTTCATCCGGTGCCGATAAATAACCCCACCAGGCAGCCGTTTGCTTCATTCTCAGTTTGGAAGGCGTCCTGGTCTGCTGTGCCCAAGCTCGAGTGGATTTAACTGTTTAAGCTACAAGCTTGCATTAATTTATTAACTGCTAAATCTTTTCTGCTTTTTGTGGAATTTACTAAATCTTTTGCATCAAAATGGTAAGTAAACTTGTTTATTTGCAATCAAAACTAAGTGAAAATCGAGTGAAACGGTGTAAAAGTCAATTGAAATCTGGGAATTTTCCACTAGCCACCGGCAGATGTTTCATGGGATGGGTTGTAAATGACTAATCAAAAAGTTGAAATTCTAATGGCAGCGGTAATAATGTGCTGTTAAGTATTATTTTTCAAAAAAGAACAAAAAATGCCCAAAAAACCCCACCCATTTTTATTTGATTCTATGTACGTTGCTATGTATCGTGAGCCGTGACTCATCTGCAGCTATGCTGCAGTGAGTAGCATAAAAGCAAAAGAGAAGCTGAAAAATGCAGTTATTTCCGTCCGTGTGGCATCCCAGATTTCCTCTCACCGCCTTTCACCGTTATGCAGACCAATTTTAGAAAGCCATTAATTTTGTACTTTCACCTCTTGCTTTTTCCAACAGCGTGAATGTATCTCCGTGCACGTCGGCCAAGCTGGTGTCCAGATTGGTAACGCCTGCTGGGAACTGTACTGTTTGGAGCATGGAATCCAACCTGATGGTCAGATGCCATCGGATAAGACCATTGGAGGTGGTGATGATTCGTTCAACACCTTCTTCAGCGAGACTGGAGCGGGAAAGCACGTGCCACGTGCGGTTTTCGTCGATCTGGAACCAACCGTAGTCGATGAGGTCCGCACCGGAACATACCGTCAACTGTTCCACCCCGAGCAGTTGATCACTGGAAAGGAAGATGCCGCCAACAACTACGCTCGTGGTCACTACACCATTGGCAAGGAAATCGTTGATCTGGTTCTGGACCGCGTCCGCAAGCTGGCTGACCAGTGTACCGGCCTGCAGGGTTTCTTGATCTTCCACTCTTTCGGTGGAGGTACCGGTTCCGGTTTTACCTCGCTGTTGATGGAACGTCTGTCGGTTGATTACGGTAAGAAGTCGAAGCTGGAATTCGCGATCTACCCAGCTCCTCAGGTATCAACCGCTGTCGTTGAACCGTACAACTCTATTCTTACCACCCACACCACCCTGGAACACTCGGATTGTGCTTTCATGGTAGACAATGAAGCAATATATGATATTTGCCGTCGCAACTTGGACATTGAACGGCCAACATACACCAACCTTAACCGTCTGATTGGTCAGATTGTTTCCTCCATTACTGCTTCGCTGCGATTCGATGGTGCCCTGAACGTCGATCTGACTGAGTTCCAGACCAATTTGGTGCCGTATCCACGTATCCATTTCCCTCTGGTTACCTACGCCCCGGTTATCTCGGCGGAGAAGGCCTACCACGAACAGCTATCGGTGGCTGAAATCACCAACGCTTGCTTCGAACCAGCCAACCAGATGGTCAAGTGTGACCCACGTCATGGAAAGTACATGGCTTGTTGTATGTTGTACCGTGGTGACGTTGTCCCCAAGGACGTCAACGCTGCCATTGCCACCATTAAGACCAAGCGTACCATCCAATTCGTCGACTGGTGCCCAACCGGTTTCAAGGTCGGTATCAACTACCAGCCACCAACAGTCGTTCCAGGTGGCGATTTGGCCAAGGTACAGCGTGCCGTGTGCATGTTGTCCAATACCACCGCCATCGCCGAGGCTTGGGCCCGTTTGGATCATAAGTTCGATCTAATGTACGCCAAGCGTGCCTTCGTCCACTGGTACGTCGGTGAAGGTATGGAGGAAGGTGAATTCTCCGAAGCCCGTGAGGATTTGGCCGCCCTCGAGAAGGACTACGAGGAAGTCGGCATGGACTCCGGTGAGGGCGAGGGTGAAGGCGCCGAGGAATACTAAAAAGCTGATTCATTGAACTACCGTTACGAAGTCAAACCGAACCACACATAACATGCACCATTTTTTCTCGCTAATCAACAGTGATGACGATATTTCTCAATTTTGATAGCATAGTTCAAAATTCCCAGAAATAAATGCAGCAATGAAAAGAAGCATGAACCTCAAATCAAAATCTGTGTTTTCAATCTCTTATTTCTTTTTCCCTTGATTCACTCATGCGTGGGCCTTTAAATCCAGTCGACCGGCATTTCCCCATAGATGGGCATACTCTTTCCGCTCGAATAGGCTTGGTTTGCTGTCTCACTTGAAACCACTTCCAAATGACGTAATCGGTCTTCCAAAGCAAAAAAAAACAACAACCTTTTACGGTGCGTCGCATTATGGATATGGTATTGATTAAACCAGTCGTCTGTCGCCAACCCTCCCGCCTTCTTATTGACTAAATAGAGTAGTAGTTTATTCGTCATATTCTGTTGAATCGATTTCGAAACATGTTTGACGCCACCACCCACACTTGCACTCGATACAGCACAAGGCAGCAGTCTCTGAAACGGTTGTGGGAGATTTAATGCTTTTTACTCATGGCAGGTAACAGGTAACCGTAAACACGCACCTAGTGGGACGCAATACAAAAAAAAACAGAACATCCGGTGCTGGAAGTTAGGTTGTTTGCATTTCCGCGACTACTGCGCCATAATAAAACTCCTAAAAGATAGCTTCGTTCTGCCACAAATTTCGTTTTTATTCCATCCATTGCAGAATAGGAAGGGGGTTGCCATTTGCAACTACAATGTAGCATTCAAATAGTTCGCTGCTAGTTTATGTCTGCGACAATAGCGTAGGAGGGTGACTCGTGGCCATGACTCATGGTTCTCAGTGTAAGTAACATGAAAGAAACTTCTATTCCATGATTGCATTTAATTATTCCTATTTTTCTTAACTTAAGGGGACCCTCCCCTGGATTTGGACAAAAATAAGGCAAAGTTTGTATTTTTTTTTTTTAGTAAGTGATTGAAAGGCGTACGAAATTTCGGTTTTGACGAATCTATTTGATTATTATTCGAAATTTCAAATAAAAAAATTGTGAAAATTCAAAATGGCGGCTACAAACAGGCGATTTCCATAAGCCTCTGCGCGCAAAACATGGGGCGGCAACTTGAAGCCAGCAGCCTCTTGGGGAACGTCCATTAATTACGTCACGCAAAAATTGACTTTTTAAATCCCCCCTCCCCCCCCCCCCGTGTCACGTTTTTTGTATGGACTTTTAAATTTTTTTGTATGAATCGTCACGTTTTCTCAAACCCCCCCCTCCTCCCTTACTGCGTGACATAATTAATGGACCTTTCCTTGTAGTGGACAAAAATCAAATCTAGTTATCATTTCTGAAAGATAATAAAATGTTTACCGGCATGAACTAAATTTCAGACAATTTAAACTTAAACTCATTGCAAAGCGATCATTTGAACTGAAAAGTTTAATTTTTCGCTACTTTTTTTCATTTCAACCGTGTTCAAAAATCTATATAAATAAAAATGAGTTGGGGTTTCCTTTATCACGATTTAACTCGCGAGCGGAAGGACCGTTTGGCATGAAAATTTGTATGCAGGGGGTTTTTGAGGCCGGGGAATATTTTAAAGATAGTAAGAAACCCCTCCCTGAAAGGGGGGGGCTCCCATACAAATGAAACCCATTTTTCTGCATAACTCGAGAACTGATCAAGCAAAGGAACCCAAATTTTGCATGCGGAAGTTTTTGGAGGCAAGAAATGTTTCTATGGAAGTTTGAGACCCCTCCCCTCTCTAAAAAGGGAGGCTCCCATACAAATGAAACAGAAGTTTCTGCATATATCAAGAACTAATCAAGCATATGGAACCAAATTTTGCATGTGGGGTTTTCTGGTGGCGAAAAATGTTTCTATGGTAGTTTGAGACCCCTCCCCTCTCCTGGAAAGGGTGCTGTCATACAAATGAAACTGAAATTTCTTCATAACTCTAGATCTAATAAAGCAAATGGAACCAAATTTGGCTTGCGGGGATTTTAAAGGCAATAAATGTTTCTACGGTAGTTCGAGACCCCTCCTCCCTCTCTGGTAGGGGGGAGGCGGTGCTCCCATACAAATGAAATACAAGTTTCTGCATAACTCGAGAGCTAATGAAGTAAATGGAGCCAAATTTGGCAGGTAGAGGTTTTTGAAGGCAAGAAATGTTTCTAAGGTAAATCGAGACCCCTCCGCCATCTGTAAGAGGGGGGCTCTCATGCAAATGAAACACAAATTTGTGCATAACTCGAGAACTAATCAAGCATATGGAACCCAATTTGGCATGTGGAGGTTTTTGGAGGAGATAAATGTTTCTATGGAAGTTTGAGGGGGGTTTCCATACAAATGTAACACAAATTTCTGAATAACTCGAGAACTTATCAGATTAATGGAACCAAATTTGACATGTGGAAGTTTTCGAAGGCAAGAAATATTTCTAAGTTGACTCGAGCTCCTCCCTTCTCTGAAAGGAGGGCTCATATACAGATGAAACACAAATTTCTGAATAACTCGAGAACTTATTAAGTTAATAGAACCAAATTTGGCATGTGGAGGTTTTTGAAGGCAAGAAATGTTTCTATTGTGGTTTGAAACTCCTCCGCTCACTGAAAGAGGGGTCTCTTATACTAATAAAACACGAATTTCAGCATAATTCGAGAACAAATCAAGCAAACGGAACCAAATTTGGCATGTGGAGGTTTTTGGAGGGTAGATTTCTATATACATAAAAATGAATTTTTGTCTGTCTGTCTGCCTGTCAGACCCTTATAGACTCGGAAATTTCTGAACCGACCAACGTGAAAATTAATATGAAGGGGTTTTTGGGGCTGGGGAAGGTTCTTATGATTGTTTGAGGCCCTTACTCTCCCAGGAAGGGGGGCTCTGATACATATGAGACACAAATTTCTTCATAATTCGAGATCTAATCAAGCAAATCGAATCAAATTTGGCATGTGGGGGGGTTTTGAAGGCAAGAATGTTTCGATGGTGGTTGAAGACCCCTGCTCTTTCTGAAGCGGGGGAGGGGGTTCAAACAAATGAAACTCAAATTTTTATTATAATCGAAGAGCCCCGTGTGATGGTTCAAGAACTAATCAAGCAAATGGAACCAAATTTGGCATGTGGGGGGTTTTGAAGGCAATGATTGTATGGTGGTTTGAGAAACCAACCCCCTCTGGAAGGGAGGGCTTCCATACAAATGAAACACAAATTTCTACCAAAAATGAGAATTATCCAGGTTACCTTCACACAAAACGTGTATTTCTCGGGTAAGAAGCATATTTTGATAGAAGTTTGAACCCCTGCTTATTCAAGAAAAAAAACTCATTCCGAAAAAAACCATAAACGTGCCAGTTATATTAAATTTCCCTTCATTTAGCTGCAAGCGTAGCAGCGCACGTATCGGGTTCAGCTAGTTCTCTATAAAATCTGAAGTACTGTACTTTTTCTCTTCGTCGTCATCCTCGTGCCAAGCAACAACTAGAGGCGCTCGAATGCGTTCTCGGTGCAGACTCTGTGACCTGATGGTGTAATTTTGGTCTCCGGATCTGAATCGGGAACTTCCTCATCACAAATGAACGCAGGCTTGATCCGGTCGATTGAAATTCGTTGAACTTTAGAGTTTATTCGTATATCCATGTACTTCGCATGTCGTCCAATTACCTCATAAGGTCCTTCGTAGGGCGGAACTAAAGGCTTCTTGACGGCAACGATCCTGACGAAGACATGAGTACATGTTGAAAGTCCTTGACTCATGAACACTGTTCGTTTAGCGTGATGAGGTGGATTGCTTGGTATCAGCTTCCCCAAAGCATTTCGCAACTGTTTCACAAACTCACTCCAGTCTACCTGTTGACTTGAATTTTCAGCCGCAACGTTTGTCTATATACGAGTTCTGCCACGGAACAACTAAAATCTTTCCGAAAGGCTACACGCAATCCCAGCATTACCATCGGGAGTTGCCCTAGTGTTTCTCGCATCTACTGCCATTACCGCTGCCTTCAAAGTACGGTGGAACCGTTCAACCAAGCCATTCGCTTGAGGGTGATACGCTGTCGTTCGAATGCTCTGCGATCCAATCATTCTCGACAGGTCGGACTCGAATTGTCTACCTTGATCTGCAGTAATAGTCTCGGGTACACCGAACCGTGCAATCCAAACCGTGCACAAAGCACGTGCAACAGTCTCTGTCATCATGTCATGCATAGATACTGCCTCAGGCCAACGAGAGAAACGGTCAACTATTGCCAGCACATAACGGTTGCCATTCGAAGGTTGAAGAGGTCCAACGATATCGACATGAACGTGACGGAAACGACTGTTGGGTATAGGAAAATCTGACAACGGTGCTTTGGTGTGGCGTTGGACCTTCCTTATGCACATTCTTCCACACAAAACGATCTGCAACTAGTCGTCGAGTAGTGCGTAGTCCCGGGTGACTGCAGAATTGTTTGCATGTACTGGGGTGAAATGTATGGTCTTACCTTGTTGCACGACGTATCACAGTACAGAGCTCGCGTCGAAAGGGGCGTTTTGCGTAACTCCAACTTCAACGCTGTCGGAGAGTTAAGTAGGCGTTTAAATTCATCATCGGTCTCCTGGGCAACAGCTATCGCTTCGTAGTCAAACGGCATTGGTGCTGATATAATTTCTGTTATTGAAAGTGTGTCGGCAACCGTGTTGGCCGATCTACTGATGCGACGAATGTCACTGGTAAACTCCGATATAAAACGCAAATAACAGTCTTCGTGCGGAAGGCGACTGTTTGGGCTGGTTAACATAGCGTGTGTCAACGGTTTATGGTCACTGTAGATAACAAATTGTCTGCCTTCCAGCATCTGGTGAAAATATAGCACTGCCATTTTCATGGCCGTTAGCTCTCGGCCAAACGTCGAGTATTTCATTTGAGCTGGTGAGAACTTTTCAGAATAGAAACCAAGCGGAGCCCATCTGCCGTGTTGGATGCATCTATCATCAAGCCCATTGGCTTCGACGCGTCCGGATAGTGTAGCAGGGTCACATCCGCTAACGATTGCTTACACTGCTGAAACGCTTTTCCAGCTTACGACTGTCGTTTTTTTCTATTTCCTGGGATTAACTGCCGCAATTCCAGCTGTAAATCGGTGGCACGTGGGATGAACCGCGTATAGAAATTAATGAGGGCGAGAAATCTACGTAGTTCTTTCACGGTGGAAGGTGTCGCAAATTGAGAAACTGCTTTAACTCGTTCGGAAAGTGGAAGAATTCCATCTTCCCTGATCACATAACCAAGAAAATCAACGCGTTTTTCAGCAAGCTTACTTTTCTCCACGTTAATGACGAGACCGGAGGATTTCAATCTTTCAAACACTGCTCGTACATGTGCGTAATGTTCCTCTAAGTGAACGTGATGCCATACAGATATCGTCCACAAATACAATCACGAAATCCATGCACCGTACACCTTATGCATGAACCGTTGAAATGTTTGGCTCGCGGTGCCAGAGACCAAACTGCATGCGGTTAAACTCATAAAGTCCGGTCTTGGGTACATCTTCCTCCTCTACCGGAATTAGGAGGTATGCTCTCTCAGTATCCAGGGTCGTAAAAATGCATTTTCCCTGAAAAGCATTGAGTAAGTCATGGATGTGAGGAACGGGGTACCGGTCTGGCACAGTGATTTTGTTTAAGGCACGATAGTGCCCCACAAATGTACATTTGCCGTTCTTCTTGGGAACGCAATGTAGAGGACCTGCCCAGCAGCTGCTGGACGGTCGACAAATACCAAGATCGATCTTTACCTGGAATTTCGCCTTCGCTGCATCTACCTTGTCCGGTGCCATTCGCCGACATTTGGTTGCCACCGGTGGACCTTTCGTTTGAATGTGGTGGGTGACGTCATGTTGCACCGTTGTTTTCATTGTTGATAGTAGTATGACTTCCTTGAATTCCGAACGGAACGGATGGTCGAATGCAACGACTGTTCTGTGTACCGGTATGTTTGTTAAACCACCGATAGAGATAGAGACACCTTGGTAAGGCCATCGATCAAACGACAGTGCTTCAAATCAACCATGATACCGAAAGCAGCAAGGAAATCTGCGCCAATTATTGGAACTCCTACATCCGCAACAAGAAAGAGCCAATTGAATCGTCGTCTCAGACCCAAGTCTGTTGTGATGAAACGCTTATCGTATACATGGATCTTAGTTCCGTTTGCCGCGTGCAGATCGAATGGAGCAGCCCGTTTTTTCGGTCCTTACTGGTAGCTGGAATGATAGACACATCAGAACCACAGGACTAAAGCGGCTGTCATCCATGAACAACAATCGTGAAGCCGAAAACTTGGTGCTACGTGTGGTGCTAATTTGACAGCTCGGTTTTCTTGAAGGCGGTATGCAGTATTCTGCATATTCGCGGCGGAAGTTGTCGGGTTTTGTCGTTAATTTGATTTGAGAGAAAAATCTTTCGTGTTGTACTTAGTGGAGATGATATCACAACGGAGGTATTTTTTTATTGTTCACCAGTCAGGTATTATAATGTTTTATCTAAATTACTGATACTTGTAGTTTGGTAGAAGAAATATTGTCACGAAATATAATCCATTGTGAAGTGAACTTAAAATGTTAAAATCGTCACTAGCGCCACACCAAAAGTGCAGGCTTCAAGAACTAACGCTTTCTTCAGTCCTCTGATCAGAACCAGTATCGATTAAGTATTTAGTGTTTGGTCGAAGAGGATTATACGGCGACTTTCTGGTTGTGCGTCCACTCCCGCCGTTTCAAAGGAACGACTCATTAGTTTTTTTGGAACCAGCATATGTCGTCGCTGATGTTACGACTGGATGTTGAAGTAGATCGGCTTCGAGAAGTGGTTCGCTCTGTCTTGAGTCGGCGGATCTCAGAGGAAAGTTTGGCAATCTGATCTTGTAGATCAGCTATCGGTGATGTTTCCATGCTGTTAGAATTTGCGGCAACTTGTGACGAATCCGGATATTCCACCATTTTATCGGTCATTTTGGCTGGCTTCCCGTTCCATCGCTGATTGCTAGAATTGCACTCACGTTTTGCGGCATTCGTTGCAGGAAAAGCATTTTCATTAAGTCGTCCGTGACATTCAATCCTGCGGCCAGTTCCTGCATTTTGGCGAGGAGATGCGTTGGCCGCATATCGCTCAGAACACAGTCTCCGAAAAGTCGCTCAAAATGTCTTTTGCTGAGACTTGGAAACGAGAAATCAGCCTTGTTTTGACCGCCTTGTTTTCGTTGGGAGGGTTTGTGACCAAATCTACTACGTGGCATATAACAGATTGGTCGATCTTCGCGACGATGTGGTAAAACTTTGTGTGATCCCGGACTACGTTGGCAAGGGTAAATTGTGCCTCCGCTTGGGCAAACCACATTACGGGATCAGGCTTCCAAAAATCCGTAAGCTTTACTGCAACTCCGGCGGTGAGTGCTGCATTCTGTTGAGGATTGTTTTCGGCGTTAGCCATTTCGATTTATACGCGGCGTACAACTCAACTTGTTTATTCTTGTTCTCGTGCCAAGCAACAACTAGGGGCGCTCGAATGCGTTCTCGGTGCAGACGTATTTCCAGTGGCACCACAGGGTGATAAGAAGACTAATATCCAACCAGTACTCGTTAGATGCGCATAAGGTGGAGAACTACTTCGGCGTGAATCCTAGAGGGTTTGAGCTGTTTAGTGGAATACTTGTAACTATAAATTAGAAGAAAAATTAGTAATCTCCTTTTAATTCCAACTACCTTTGCTTATCTTCGACAGATACGCGTATTTCGTCTACAATGTGCAGACTTCTTCAGTGTCTCTCTCGTACAGTATTTGGAACAGTTTTAAAAAGGTTTCGGCTTTAAAATCCTTCTTGTGCAGTAAAAGCATGCGGTAAACTTCCCGCATAATTGCAAAACATTCCTGGACCATTTTCCTTATTGTTGACGACCGTTTCCGTTATTGTTACGACATTTACCCTTATAGTTCACAACTATAAACCACAGACAGACGTTTAACCAAGAACAAAATTAATCGATAACTTTGTGTAAATTTTCAAATCGCTAGCAAGCGTAAGCAATTCATGCTTCACTAATGCCACGTAGTTCACTTAGTCGAGATGCCCACTGCTAGCATGTCTTTTAAGGTTTAACAATATGTCAGATGGTAAGAGATGGCGGCTAAGTTAGGTTACCATAAAGAAATGGCAATTTTCACGAACAATGTTTTTGCTGTACTCTATGCCAAAAAGTTGGTATATAATCCAGACCGAGTGCAGACAATAAAAATCATATCTTGTTTAAATAAAAATATGGCAAACATTAACAATATGTAAAGGTTGTATGGTGGAAATGAGATTAAACCATTCGATAACAGGAAATAACATAAAATGAATAGAGTTTATATATAGCAAATTGTTTTTCGTTATGCGGGTTGCTTGTTATCATTCGCTTATTTTTTGGAGTTTTACGTCACTATCAGATATTATAGATTACTGCATGTTTTCGTTACTAATACCACAGAGAACAGACATCCAAACTAGAATATATTTATCAAAAAAACTTGTGTAAGGATTCAAATTAAAATACGTTAAAACACTATTGCCACCTCTCGGGCTGTGGCCACTTGCGATTTTTAATCGAACATGGGTAAGATTCGTTGACCGTGCGGTAAAAGAACTGAACTGCAAAAAAAAAAATTAAGTGATGAATAAGATTTCAAGTTGGTCAATGGGTGGCGATGCCAGCGCCACCACGCTATTGCCAGTTTATTACGATTATGAAATGGCCGTTAAATTTCTTACACAGTTTTTGAATTTGACTTGGATGTCTGTTCTCTGTGCTAATACCTACTAGCACCTTTCTCTGTGTCACCTGTATAGAAGGTAATTTTCTGTTAAACCTTCAAGTAAGTAACAAGTGTTTCTTCTAAATCCGAGAACTTTATACAAACGAAACTGAATGACTTTTGTGGTTCTAACTCACTGCACGAATGGTGTCACAGTTTTTGAGAATTTGATGAATATTGTTTCCTTTACTAAGAAGTCTGCTATTGCTTCCACGGAAGGAATTTCTCTCTGAATAGTATAGAAAAGCTGGAACTGGGCATCAGAATGCCAATTCCTTCATTTACCTACTCTGAGAAAAATTCCATCGTTGTACCGACAATTATATCATGGCCAGGATGACTATTGCATATAATGGTTACAATAACCATGAAAATGGTGGAATTCACCACGTTCATGGCATTTTTGACTATGATCATGGTAACAAGGACTATTCCGACATTATGGCAAATGTTGGATCAACTATTTTTAATGGTCGTTTTGACCATGATCATAGTCGGTTTAAAATCACTATACTGCAATAGTCATCCTAATCTCCAATAATGGTAAAATTGACAATCAAATTCGTCTCTGTGTAATTTCATCCTATTTTCGGAATTATTTTCATTTCCGTGTAAAGATGAAAAAAATCCATAATTGATCTGTTTTCACTAACCGTGTACTGTGGTAAATAAAGAAGCTGTCAAAATAAAAATCGTCGGTACAAGTAATGACGTTTATACCTATAGGTGCAAGCTGCATCGAGCTAATCTAAACAATATACAACAGCATTCAATACCAACAACTTTCCGGCAGAACTAGAAATCCTAGTTCCATCCGAACTGCTCGTTTAATATCCTTTTAGAAGCGCAGAATGGTTTGCGAGAAGTGTGAAAAGAAATTAGGGAAGGTCATCACTCCGGATCCATGGAAGGCAGGCGCGAGGAACACCACCGAAGGTGGCGGCCGTAAAATCAACGAAAACAAAGCACTGACCGGTGCGAAAATGCGCTTCAATCCCATAGCCGGAAACTTTGCTCCCTGCAGGCAAGTTGACTAATTATTAGTGGCATAGAGTCCAATTGTAGATGTTTCGATTTAATTGCAGAATTTGTAAGCAGAAAATTCATCAGGCGGGTTCACACTACTGCCAGCAGTGCGCCTACAAAAAGGGGATCTGTGCCATGTGTGGCAAGAAACTTATCGACGTGAAAAATTATCGGCAGTCGTCTGCCTGATCAAGGGATGATTTCAGGATTAGGTTTTAGATGTAAATATACATTAAGATTTCATATCTACGAGTTTTGTTTCATATCCCACGATATGTACCTAGCAAAACTGTTGATCTAATGGCATACATTTTAAGTAAATGTAAGTGAATAAATGACTATAAATACCTCTAAGAATCACTGATTGTTGTTTCAACTGTGTCTGTTGCGGGGGTTTCTGGGGATTCAGGCTTCCTTCGCTTCTGAGCATAACTCAGACTGAGTTTATCAAAGTCGAGAGGCATGATACCAAGATCTCCACTGTATCGATTTTTTGCCACTTGCAGATATTTTTTCCCTCGAACCGATGTTAGACGCTTATCTTGGATGATCAATACATTATCCGCCTCTTGAGATGCTTTCGCTCCTCCGAAAATCGAACTAGTCGTCAAATCATCTGAGTCACGTTCCTTCCTGGGATGGATCACTAGCGTCACATGACAGTTCTTTCTGGTGGCAAACGATCGAAATGATCCGATGATTGCATCCTGTTTCCAGTAACGATCTAGATGCTTGGACTCCTCCGATACTCCCATCATAAATTGAAGGTTGTCGATGATTACATGATGAATGTCATTTACGTACTGTGCATGCTCGATGGCCTCCATAACCACTTTAATAGGCTGCTGGCCATGAAAGGTCATGAAGTAGACTGGCAGTCGCTCAAACTCATCAGCCCAATAGTCAAATTCAGACAGGTTCACATCCAGTGGACGTCCGGCCATTTGTCGTAACAATGTGGACGCTAGCCGAGTGTTTCGAATTTCGAATGATCCCCAGAGCGTTGATACCCCCTGTAAGGCCAGATCTAGGGAGTAATCTGACATGAATGTGGTCTTTCCACAACCGGTAGGCCCAGTTAAAACGGTCAACTCGCCTTTCCGATGTCCTTTCAATAGTTTGTTTAACGTTGGGTATCTCTTCCATTTGACTCCCTGAACCTTGTCGATATTCTGCAGATCGCTCAACACATCCTGTCGTAGCGAGTGGAAAGTTGTAATGGACTGATGTAATATTGGTTGCGCTTTCAAAAAGATCCCCTTCAGCTCCAAACCCAGGGAAAGAGCCTTGGCTGGAGTTGGATGTGCATCCGTGGGTCGTACAAACGTACATCGTCGTTCGTCCAATTTTTTGGCATAGTTACGAGCCGTGTCCCAGCCAGCGGTGTCATAGTTGAACCACAGTGTTAATTTCTGAAATCGCTCCAACCCGGGAAGGCACTGCTGAGGTAAACTTTTGAGGTCATGTGGAAGACAAATTGCTATTACTGGGTGGAATACGAAGAATTAGTTCAATAAGCCGTTTATGCAAAAGGGAATCATATTACCATTGATTTTGGCCGTACTCAGCGCTAGCAGATCTATTACGTTAAGAACTAGAATGGCATTCGATTGGTCTTTGGTAGTGGTTTTCGATGCAACAGAGCAATTTAAATGCACCAAACCCGAACAGTTCGCTTCGGGAATGGTTCTCTCCGTTAACACATCTTCGGCGGTCTGATTTGAAATGCTAAGTACTTTGTATCCTACTATCCTAGATTCTACGTCAACAAGAGGAACGTATAAATTGCCTTCAACCGCGTTCCATCGAGATCCGATAGCTATCAAACTTGATGCTGGAATTTCCTACGAAGAACAAAATATACAAAATATATCATGGAATTCTCTCAACAACGCAAACCCCACTTACGTGTAACCCTAATTTACTGCATACTTCAACGGCAAGGTTCTTGTCAACCTCAACCGATCCACTTGGTAACTCCATAAATTGTTTTGATTCTACCTTTTTACTATCCAGAAATGCCTCCCTCAACTTCCGCATTTCCTGAACATTCCTGGCATTTTTACTGGACTGCAAGAAAAACTTCTCGATGTGATCCCACCGTCCCAGATGCTGACAAGTCGAACAGGTAAAATTTCCCGTGATCTTGTTGACGTAGATTGGTTTGTTATCCGCCTTGGCCATGTCGGCTTGGCCCGGTACGATGTCACATACGGGGCACACTGTCCGTATGCAGGTGAAACCTTCGGTGCATTCATAAGGTGATGCTTTGATTGTTTTCTTAATGTTGAAGAGGGATGTAGCCGGTAGGGATGGATCATCCTTAACGTCGTAGAAAGAAGCGCAGCGGACATTGAACTGACTAGGCGCTCCCGGGGTAGGTGCAGATTTGATGAGTGCTTTCGTAAGCCCGTTGTTTACTGATCGTGTTTTCACTTGTAGAAAACGGTTCTTTGTTTTTACGCAGGACGACACCAAATGCTTGAAGAACATTATTACTTTACACACATGTTTTGTTTGTAATACAGATAAATTAATTGAAAACTTTTATGCGATTATAGGTATAACTGAGCGGGTATTGTAGATTTCAATTCAGATAGTAAATAAATTGCGCGCACTACTGGTAGAATGGATCTATCTGTAAGATGTGCGTAGTTTTTGGTTATGTACAATGTTATGCGTTGCATTGTTTACATCGAGCCAGTGTGGTCAGAATATCTGAATATTGAAAGAGCTTCTACAAACTGAGCGATGCACTGAATGGCTGCGTGCATAATACAAATGCGACAAATGCATGCATGTGTAACAATTTTCAACACTACAGTTTCATTTTGCTCAATTTTTGAGTACAATTGTGTACAAGGTTATTCTGGAAAACTCATTTTATAACTATATATTGCACATTTTCAAGATTATGAACGCAAAGAATACGTAGTTAGGGTATACCCTTGGTTATACCAATACAAACTACACAGAGAGGAATTTGATAGTCAATTTTACCATTATTGGGGGTTAGGATGACTATTGCAGCATAGTGATTTTGAACAGACTATGATCATGGTCAAAAATACCATTAAAAATAGTTAATCCAACATTTGCCATAATGTCGGAATAGTCCTTGTTACCATGATCATAGTCAAGAATGCAATGAACGTAGTGAATTCGTCCATTTTCATGGTTATTGTAACAATTATTGCAATAGTCACCTTGACCATGATTTAATTGTCGGTATAACGATAGAATTTTTCTCAGAGTAGGAATCAATTCAACTAAAATTTTGGTTTATATATGGAGCAATAAAACTCATGAACTAATTCAACAATATCTTTGAGTTGAAATAAAACTTCATGCTTTATTGAATTGAACATCGTGTTTTATTGCTTAAAACAAAATTGGCTCCGTGGTGTCTTTTTTTTTTGACCTACGTGTTTATTTGTGAGGCTCAAGAGCCGAGTTCCTTTTCATTTTTATAATGACAATAACTTAATAACTATGATGTAGAAGGAGATGTTCGCTCATCACCATGAGGCACCAAGAGTGAACAACAATGTTTTTGGCTAGAATGAAAGATGTGAAGAGAAAGTGTTGAAAGGTCCGTCAGAGTGCGGCAGGTAGGAAAATTAACAGATGTTTTTGAAAATTGA
Organism: Aedes japonicus; assembly: GCA_034211315.2. NCBI lineage: Eukaryota > Metazoa > Arthropoda > Insecta > Diptera > Culicidae > Aedes > Aedes japonicus. The sequence goes on from JASCZW010006064.1 coordinate 104,695, forward strand.
GCGAAAGGGCATGTATCCAATGGTACTCGAACTATGGACGTCAATCTTTGCCTAACATCCCACTGCTGGGTAGGTTGTAGCGACGGAACAAGTCCAAAAAAAACTTTAGTGATCGTCAGTCGGTGCGAATCAAAACAAACCCAAAAAAGGAGAGAGTTCCTCTCCCATGTGCGCATCAGTAAACAGAGTGCACACAATAGATCGCTAAGAATAAACTATACAAGCCACAGTGGTACATGAGCGTCTTTCCATGCGTCAATTTTTGCCTGTTGAAGTGGCGGACTTGTTCCGTCGCTACAACCTACCCCGCCGTGGGATGTTAGGCAAAGATTGACGTCCATGGTTCGAGTACCATTGGATACATGCCCTTTCGCTCAATTTTCAAAAACATCTGTTAATTTTTCTACCTGCCGCACTCTGACGGACCTTTCAACACTTTCTCTTCACATCTTTCATTCTAGCCAAAAACATTGTTGGTCACTCTTGGTGCCTCATGGTGATGAGCGAACATCTCCTTCTACATCATAATCGTTACTCCTCGCACGGAGAATATATAACATATAACAATTAATGTATATTAATAACTATGTTAATTTTGGAAAGCCGAAAAACTCGCGGCTTGGTCGAGGTTAGGGATTACAACGATTCGGGTAGGAATGGGGCAGTAGGAATCTTAACGTTAGCTTTCAACGGCAGGTTGGCGATGCGAAATTGTTGCTGTTGGTCTGGCGTAGATGTTGCGTTGCGTTAAGCTGTAACGATACAACGGAAGCGGTATTACGGGGGAGGGGACGAGGTGGACATGTTAAAACGACAGCTAAGAGAGGATCAAACGAATACATCTATTTGTTTCAAGAACTTGTAAATTAGCCCCATATAGTCCAAGTCCAGCTTACCCAGCACATCTCTGATATCTTCCTTCTCTGGTTTCCCTCGGGCCCGTAGGGATGCGCAAAGATCAGATCTGGCAATTTCGAAATCGAGGCAATACCAGACAACATGGTTGATGTCCTGATAACCTGCACCACAGCCGCATTGATTGGTGCCTGAGAGCTCTATTCGATAGAAATAGGGTAGCGAGTAGTGATTGGACATTAGACGACACATTACCTTGATAAAATCGCGGCTAATATCCAACCCTCTGAACCACGAATTTTTCGATACCTGTGGGAGAATAGAATGTAACCATCTGCCTAAATCCCCTGCATCCCATTTTTGGTGCCAGCTGATCAAGGCCTGTTGACGGAAAATAGCAAAAAAATCGCCATGGCGCCCACCTTGGCAAGTGATTCCGCTTTCTCATTACCCGGAATGGATTAATGAGAAGGGACCCAAACCAAGGTGATGGTGTAGGAATTGTTTGATAGAGCACTCAAAAGAGATCGTATTTCGCTAAATACGGTGAGTGCTTTGCTGGCCTCATCGAACGAATAGCCTGAAGTGAGCTGAGACTATCCGTAAAAATGAAAAATTGATCAGAGGGAAGGGAGGCAATTCGCTCTAATGCATAGTGTATAGCCGCCAGCTCTGCGTCGTATACGGAGCAAGGATTTTGTAGTTTGAAGGAGGCGCTATGAATTTAGTTAAACACACCAAATCCAGTGGAATAATTTGTTTTTGGCCCGTCGGTGTAAAACTTCCTGTCACATCTGATATGGCCAAACTTACTTGCAAAAATTGATGGAATGTACTCCGAACGGAGTGGATCTGGTATTCCGCGAGCTTCTTGCTTCATGGTCAGATAAAAAACTACAGTAGAACTAGAGAAGTCTTGGGGGTAATCACGATTAGGAACATTCGAAGAAGGGTTCATCTCCAGAGTCATGTACCAGTAGTACAGTGCCATGAACTTAGTTTGAGGATTTCGTTCGATTAGCTTTTCAAAATTTTCAATTACCACTGGATTTAACACCTCACAGCGGATGAGGAACCGGAACGATAGCTCCACAAAACGATCTGATAAAGGAAGAACTCCTGCTAATACCTCCAAACTCATAGTATGAGTTGAGTTCATGCAGCCTAACGCGATACGAAGACAACGGTACTGGATTCGCTGCAGCTTCAGAACATGAGTTTTCGCGGCGGATTGAAAACAGAAACTACCGTACTCGAGAACCGACAGAATCGTTGTACGATACAGCTTTATCAGGTCTTCCGGATGGGCTCCCCACCATGTTCCGGTGATAGTACGCATGAAGTTTATTCGCTGCTGGCATTTCTGAATCAGATCCTTAATGTGCTTTCCCCAGGTGCATTTAGAATCGAACCAGACCCCTAGGTATTTATAAGACAAACTTTGAGTTATCGTTTTACCCATGAGTTGAAGCGGTATATGTGCTGGTTCACGCTTCCTAGAAAAAACAACTAACTCAGTTTTCTCCGGAGAGAATCCGATACCCAGCTTTACAGCCCAGGTAGACAAACTGTCTAGGGTATCCTGCAACGGTCCCTGCAAGTTGTTCGCCCCTGGTCCTACAATTGAAACAACGGCGTCATCCGCAAGCTGTCTTAGCGTGCAATTTTCCATGAGGTAGCTATCGATGACTCTGACATAAAAATTATAAAAAGGGGGGCTTAAACAAGAGCCCTGGGGGAGACCTTTGTAGCTAATTCGTGAAGTTGTCGAAGACCCATGAGAAAAGCTCATATGTTTCTCAGACAATAAATTGTACAAATAGTTGTTGAATAATGGTGAAAGGCCACACTCGTGGAGTTTGTCTGAAAGGACGTCTACACAAAGTGAATCAAAAGCCCCATTAATGTCCATGAAAACTGAACCCATTTGCTCATTTTGAGCATAGGCCAGTTGTATTTCTGTTGAAAGCAGCGCAAGACAATCGTTCGTTCCTTTGCCTCTGTGAAAACCAAATTGTGTATGAGATAGAAAGCCGTTAGCTTCAATCCATTTGTCGAGCCGATGGAGAATCATCTTCTCTAGCAGCTTCCGTATACACGACAACATCGCAATTAGACGATAAGAGTTGTAATCCGACGCGGCTTTCCCGGGTTTTTGTATAGCTATAACTCTAACCTGCCTCCATTCATCCGGAACAATATTGCACTCCGGGAACTGATTAAATAAGTTCAGCAAGCGCCTCTTTACGACGTCTGGGAGGTTTTTCAACAAGTTAAACTTGATTTTATCCATTCCTGGCGCAGAATTATTGCATGAAAGAAGAGCAAGTGAGAATTCCAGCATAGAAAAGGGCGCATCCAATTCGTTACGATTGGTTTGAGTATCGCGAGCAATTCGTTGCACGAGAACCGAATCTGGGCACACTTTCTTGACGAACGCGTAGACCCACTGGGAAGAGCTTTCCTTGTCTTCATTCACCGACGACGCATTTCGCATTCTTCTCACGACGGTCCAAATAGTTCTCATCGACGTCTCACGCGATAGCCCTTCGACGAAGTGACGCCAATATCCGCGTTTCTTGGCTTTGGCGATGCTTTTAAACTTACGCTCAAGAGCAATGTACCGCTCGCGAACCGCGCTTCCGATATGCTTTAAACGCGACGGATTTTTCACAATAGACCTCAGTACATTCGTCATCCCACCACGGAGTGGGCGAACATCGGCGAATTGTTGATCCTGGTACCGGTCTACGCTGTGCGTCGATCGCACATTTGAGGATTAACCCGGATAAAAACCTATACTCTTCCAACGGAGGAAGGACTTCGACCGATTGCTCACCATCGATGATCGCTTCAGCGAATTTACCCCAGTCTATGCATTTCGTGAGGTTGTACGCAATGTCGATCGAGCGAGATTGACACGAACCATTGGTGATTGAAACTTTGATAGGCAGGTGATCACTACCATGGGGATCTTGAATCACTTTCCACGTGCAATCCAATGATAGTGAATTCGAACAGATTGAGAGGTCTAATTTGCTTCCAGGGTTTGGAGGTGGAGCCACGCGTGTTACTTCCCCAGTATTCAAAATATTCAAGTTGAAGTAGTCCATGAGGTCTAGTATCAATGCAGAATGGTTTCCGTTGTACGGTGACCCCCAGACTGTACCGTGAGAATTAAAATCTCCTAAGATCAACCGTGCCTCTGGCATTGCGAGGCAAATAGTCTAAAGATCCCTGCGGGATATTGCCGTATTCGGCGGCAGGTATATGCTGGCTATACTAAAACTTTTGCCTCGAATAGTCACTTGGCATGCAACTACTTCAGGGCCTGTCATCGAGGGGAGATCAATTCTATAAAAGGAGTGGAGCTTATTAATCCCCAATAGCACCCCTCCATATGAGTCCCCTCGATCCTGCCGAATAATGTTAAAATCGTGGAAAGAGAAATTTTTATCAGAAGAGAGCCATGTTTCACAGAGAGCAAATGAGTCACAATGCGATTTGTGAACAAAAAACTTAAAAGCGTCCAAATTTTTTAAAATACTTCTACTGTTCCATTGTAGTGCTTCGATCATATCCCCGACCTCATTGGATAAATTATCCATCGAAAGATATGATTGAATCAAGAAGAGGCCATTTTGAAGACAGTTTCTTTAGAAGAGGTTTTACAAATGTAAGGATCATGTTGATGAGGTTCCTCGTTGTCAGTGAGACCTCGAAAATGGTGAAGATGAATTCCACAATCCCAGAAAGAGATATTTTTTCGGAGTCTTCGACTTGATACGGTCGAGATTCCGGATGCCTTGGAAGTTGGCGTTCTGGGCAAAAAACTGGAACAACTGGGGTTTTAGATGTTCCCGGAAGTGGCGGAAAGTCACCAACCAGTGGTTTAAAACCTGGAGGCGAAACTTTTTTTGTATTGCCACCACTTCTTAAATTGTTCAGAGGAGGGTGGGGAGCCTGTTCAACAGTCAGCGCGTACAGAGATGCTTGCTGACGGTGCCGTTGACGTCTTGCTGTAGCGCGCTTTCTCTTCGCTCCCGTCTGAACAACAGAGTACTCTTCAGCATCCTCAAAGTCTGAGCCCTGATCATTTATGGGCAGGCAAGAAAATATATTGTTGTCTGGTTGGGCTGGTGGAACAGCGGTCGGTGGGATCTTTTTAAGTATCTCTGCATAAGACCGCTTCGACCGCTGCTGAAGCGCACGAATTTGGTGTTTCTTCCGCTCTATATACTTCGGGCATACAGTGAGATCATGTGAAGCTTCCTATTATAATATGCTACCTTGTATAAAATATCCTTGATCCATCATTACCAGTCCATCACGCTTATATGTCATTGTTTCTATCTGTATTGACTGCTCAAAAATAAAGTGTCATTCCTGTATTATCATTACAACCAACCACACGTGTTACCGTCATCTTCATCATCCGAAAATACAACAGTTGTCGACGAGAGTAGAACCCGCAAAGAAGAATTTTACCGGTACCGACAGTGCTACGTCCTGGGGCCAACCGTGGAAGGAGAAGGCGATTGCATTTGTTTGTGAGGTTGGGCTGCTGCGGAGAAGTGAGGTTAGACTGCTGCTGCGTGGTGCTGCGCTTGTTGCTGTTGCTATTTGTTTTTCGTCGAACTTTGCTGCTGATGTGCTTGCTGCGACGTTGTTTCTGGTGTGTCTAGCTTTGAAATATTGCTTCGTAGAAACCATAGTTGGAATCCTCGTTGGAACTGAACGGATTTGATACTGCGATTGATTTGAAGAATGGCTAACCCTGGAAATCCCCCTGCTGTCGGTGCTGCCCCTGCTGCCGGTGCTGATGGAATACCACCAACATTCGCGTTCGAGCCATTTGATAAAACGAAAACGAAATGGTGCCGTTGGGTGAAACGACTGGAAGGTGCTATGCGGCTATTTGGCGTAAACGAAAATGTTAAGCAATGCGTATTACTACACTACACTGGGCTCGGAGACATATAACATCCTTGCAGACAATTTGTCTCCTGCTGAGCCAGAAGAACAGACATATCAACAAATCGTTACCGTACTTGGGAGCTACTATGATCCGGAACCCCTTGAGATGGTGGAATTATGGAAGTTCAGATCCAGGACCCAGATGGAGGGAGAATCGATTGCAGAATTCATTACGGCGTTGCAACGCGAAGCAAAACACTGCAAATTCGGCGAGTATCTACAAAAGGCGTTGCGGAACCAGTTGGTTTTTGGGCTTCGCAACCAGCGTATCCGGTCTCGTCTCATCGAGGAAAAAGCGTTGACATTCGAGAAGGCGAAGGAAATTTCACTTTCGATGGAGGCCTCGGGAGAAGGTGCCGAAGTTCTCAACCGAAAGCTGCACGACCTCAATCTGGTGGACAATTTGGCTAAAAATCAGCGATCTTCTGTGAATAAGGTAACTAACAATACTAACAAATCCTGTTACCGGTGTGGTAGTGAGACACATCTGGCAAACGCCTGTCGACACAGAGATACCGTTTGCGGATATTGACACAAGAAGGGACATTTGCAACGTGTTTGTCTAAGTTTGCCTCCCGAAAGCAAACCCAAGAAGGGTTATACCCAGAAGAAATTCAAAACTCATTTGGTTGAAGAAGAAGGAGGTTCAGATCATGATCGAAGAAATCTGCGTCATTGATGTCTGCAATTGTCACGTAAGTCACGATAATAAACCACTGTCTAAAATATACATACAGCTTAAAGTTAATGAATCCCTGATTAAGTTTGAGGTAGATAGTGGTTCACCTGTGTCGTTGGTAAGTCCTACTGACAGGGAAAGGTATTTCAAAAATTTGCCGCTTCATGAGACTGATATCAAGTTACGTAGTTATTGTGGTGGTCAAATAAGGGTTCACGGTACTGTTGATGTACAGGTAGTGTACAGAGGCAAAACAGAAATTTTGCGATTATTCGTGGTTGAGTCAAAGCGACATCCCTTGTTAGGCAGAGAGTGGATGCGTGCGTTACAACTGAATTGGAGTGAAGTACTGGGGAACTCAGTAACTACTGTCAGCAAAATTGTCTTGCGTACACCATTGTCTGCATCCGTAAGGTCTCTTATCGAGCAGTTTCCTTCCGTTTTTGAAGATTCCGTTGGCAAGATGACTAAAATACAAGCAACTCTTACTCTTAAACCGGACTCAAGACCAGTGTTTCTCAAGTCTCGAACTTTGCCTTTCGCTATTCGTGATGTTGTTGAACGAGAAATCAACGAAATGGTTGATAATGGTGTTTTAATAAGGGTTAACAACAGCGAGTGGGGTACCCCGGTTGTACCGGTTATGAAGTCTGAAAATAAGGTCCGCCTTTGTGGAGATTATAAATTGACTGTAAATAAGCATTTGTTAATCGATGAACATCCTCTACCTACAGTTGATGAACTTTTCGCGAATATGGCTGGTGGAAAAAAATTCTCTAAGTTGGATTTGGCGCAAGCCTACTTACAGATGGGGGTACGGTCTGAAGATCAAGGGATTCTAACACTAAATACACACCTCGGATTATTTCAACCTACTAGACTAATGTATGGGGTCGCATCTGCTCCCGCCATATTCCAACGGGAAATCTCACAGATTCTTCAAGGTATACCGGGGGTTTCTGTTTTCTTAGACGATGTTAAGGTCACGGGACCAGACGACGAAACTCACTTGGCGCGATTGCAAGAAGTTTTGAAAAGATTCGCTGAGCATGGTATGCGAGTAAATATATCCAAATGTGATTTTTTCGCGAACAGCATTGAGTATTGTGGGTATGTTATTGATTCCGATGGTATTCATAAGATGAAGGAAAAGGTTTCCGCCATACAACAAATGCCCAGACCAAAGAATCGTGAGCAGGTTAGAGCTTTCTTAGGTCTTGTAAACTATTATGGAAGATTTCTTCGTGACCTTAGTACTAGGATCTACCCAATTAATAATCTTTTAAAAGAAAAAACTCCCTTTGTTTGGAATCGCGATTGTGAAAGGGCTTTTGAATGGGTGAAGTCTGAGATACAGTCTGATCATGTTCTGGTGCACTATGACACGAATTTGCCTCTGGTGCTCGCTGTAGATGCCTCACCATATGGTGTTGGGGCAGTTCTCAGTCACATATTCCCAGATGGAAGTGAACGTCCGATTCAATACGCATCGCAAACCTTGAACTCCACTCAGCAGAACTATACCCAAATTGATAAGGAGGCATATGCTATTGTCTATGGTGTTAAAAAATTCCACCAATACCTGTTCGGTCGAAAGTTCGTTCTTGTCACGGATAATAAGCCTGTCGCACAGATCTTTTCTCCAGAAAAAGGGTTGCCTACACTCTCCGCTTTGCGCATGCAGCATTACGCTGTGTTTTTGGAGTCTTTCCAGTTTGATATCCGCTATCGATCCTCGAAGGATCATGCGAATGCGGACGGAATGTCGCGATTACCTGTCTCGGATTGTGCAAACAAAAAACGTATCGAAGAAGTGGATGTGATTGAACTGGATCAAATTCACACACTGCCTGTTTCCGTGGAAGAACTGGAAGAAAGCATCAACAAAGACTCCTCCATTCGTAATTTGATCCAAGGTTTGAAGACTGGGCGATTAGTAGACGGACGAGATCGTTTCGGATTAAACCAACACGAGTTCAGTTTGCAAAGTGGTTGTTTGATGAAAGGCATCAGAGTCTACATTCCCGTACCATTGCGCCGAAGAGTTCTGGATGAGCTGCACTCAGGACATTTTGGAGTCTCTCGAATGAAATCGCTCGCAAGGTCCTACTGCTGGTGGGAATCGATTGATCGGGACATCACAGAGCTTTCGCGTGATTGTGTTAGCTGCGCAAGAACTAGAAGTGATCCTCCGAAAGTACAAATACACTGTTGGGAAAAACCGGCCGAGCCATTCCAGCGTATTCATGCCGATTTCGCGGGTCCGTTAATGGGAGTGTATTTCCTGATAATTGTCGATGCGTATAGTAAGTGGCCAGAGGTGAAAGTGATTCCCAATATGACGACTGAAACGACCATTGATCGAATGCGAGAATATTTTGCTACTTTTGGATTGCCAGCTGTACTGGTCACAGATCGGGGAACGCAGTTCACTTCTGCACAATTTCAAGAGTTTTTGAAGAAAAATGGCATCGTTCATAAAATGGGTGCTCCTTACCACCCGGCTACAAATGGCCAAGCCGAACGATACGTACAAACCTTTAAGGACAAAATAAAGGCTCTACGGTGTTCACAATCAGAAATCCATAAAGAATTATATAACATACTAATGGCTTACAGAACGATTCATCCCGCAACTGGAATGATGGTTTTCGGAAGGCAGATGAGATCTCGCATAGACCTAATGGTTCCAGGTAGTCCAAAGAGCAGTAAGAGTTTCGGTGATAGGGGAGAAGAGAAGGTAGTTCGTTCTTTTGAGGTGAATGACAGGGTCGCTGCAAGGGATTTCTTTTCACATACTGATAGATGGAGGTTCGGCGTCATTTCTGAGCGAGTGGGCAAGTTACATTATATAGTAGAGCTTGATGATGGTAGGATGTGGAAGCGCCACATTGACCAGCTTAGGCCAGGGCCATTAAATCAAGAATTTGTCCCTGAGTTACCCAAGATCCAGAGTATTTTCCGACCATCCGTTCCGTTGCCACCACCGGAAGAGTGTACGCCTAATACACCAGTCATTTCAACTGAGACCACTCAATCCTTTGATTCGAGTTCCCTCATCCCAATCAGTAGCGCTGATCAAGACACTTCGCTAGGTCAGCGACCAGTGCCATCACAAATTATACAATCATCCAATTCATCGATAACTGAAGGTAGCGACCTCAGAAGGTCTCATAGAATAAGGAAGCCACCGAATAGGCTCGACGTTT
>JASCZW010006065.1:0-114414 GCA_034211315.2 Aedes japonicus
GAAGAGTTGTGAGATCAATAACAATGTGTTGCTGTTGATGTAGACGATCGGATGTCAGTATAAACTCAAACCTTTCCTGAAACAGTACATAGTAGTAGCTAACCGGGAACCACTGAGCAATTTCTTACACATCGTCGTTTTGGTCATCGGGACATCAACGGCCTCAAGAGATACAGTCTGTTAGTTGGATTGGAAGTGAAAGGATTGCAGCTTGAGCATCGTTGTAATACTTTACTATAAAAGGCCATTAACGCCGTAACTTCCCCTCTGACAGACGGTCAGGCAGACCATGGATCTAATACAGTATTGTGTGCGATTAATGGAGAATGCGACTCAAGCGATAATAAAATAGCTGTTACTCAATGAATGATTTCTGTTTCTGTACGGTGTTCTCCTCAAAACGAAATGAGGCGAACAAGGATCGAATATGTTCAATTGGACCAAGAGCAATATTGATTTGAAAGAAAATAAGGTTGATTCGATCCATTGGGGCATTTTGGTTCAGTAGAAGGAAAAGTTTACAGCTATTTTACAAATGGGTTATACAATCCACAGTTCGCCCTCTCCACCGCGCTCGCTGAATAGCAGGCAAGCACTCAATCCCTTTACAAGGCAATAGCCGCACTGGCCGTGCAAAAATTCTCCCAAGTGCTATTGGGTTAAGCGATCACCACAACGAACCCCGTTCAGGCAGAGTTTCTTCAGGTCCGGTTTCGCTCCCGGGGTTGGCGATTCAGGTTAACCGGTTCGACACAAAGATTTTGGGTTTACGAAAGACTTCGTTCAGTTTTCCGGTACTAAACGGGAAAGTTCAACGCAAGAACAAGAGAGATGACCTCAGTTATTAGTCAACATAAGAGTTATCGTTTTCTCGACCGTTTACCGCAAACTAATTAAGTCATCAGCCGGCATAAAATTTTTGAGTTGAGCAACGACTCCCCAGGCAATGAGGCACACATTTGGAAGAACGGGAGATTTCGGTACAGCAATCAACCCGAAGAAAGTAGACGTGTTGATTTCGGAGTAACGATAATCAAAGTGTTGTGTTACGAAAGAACAGTCAGTTTATGGTGATACAAACGAGTCTATTGGTAATTTATGGTTTTGTGAATGTACTAGTGTGAATGGTAAAGACAATGAGTATTAAACAGAGAAAGCCGACAATCGCGATTGTAATACCGAAGACCGCAATGACGCAATTGGAACAAGATTTTCTTGACTGAAAACCGCGACTTTCAGGGCTGGGTGGCTGGTAGAGGTAGCGCAATCGAAAAGCGAATCACCGAGCCGACTGGGAGCTGTGCGACGCAATGGCTTTGTGGTATGACGGGTTTATAAACTGAAAGCAACAAAATGACTGAGTCAAGTGGTCAAGCACAAAGCTCACTATGAATTTACCTGAGAATTTTTAGTCTCAGTGTTGATTATACCGAATGTGTTCGCTGGTGACGCGGCGAACAACGTACGCGTTCTGTTGGCCATCGCTGACCAGAGCCAGTTGGAGTTAAAACGAGTTCGACGTGAACTCTTGCGTGTCTGAACGAGAGCAATCGAGGAGGAGTTATGCATGTGCCAACCCCCTGGTTTCGTGGAAAAAGGAGAAAGGGAGCCCTCGTTGTGCAGACTTTAAAGAGTATTTACAGGATTACATCAATCTGCGCGATGCTGGCGCGGGTGCTACGCACAGCACTTCTGGGGCTGAAGTTCGTTCCGTGTGATGCTGGTGCCGTTGTCTGCCATATACGTCCCGGGCAAAGTGTGGTGTGTTTGCCTAATTGTATATGCATATTTTGCCTGAGTATATGTGGATGATTTGAGTCATCGGATGTACCAGTGTGGAGGAGATCGACGAAAGTGATTCGAGCCACGCGACAAAGGTTTGGTATGACGGCGCTCGGAACAGTTCGACACTTCCGCAGGTTTTGACGGGAAATAGGGAGGAAGATGGATTTTACACGCTGAGACTGACCCCATGTATCAGGCTTGGTCCGGAGGATTTCAAAATGGAGAACTCAAGACCTGTGAAGACTCCCCGCGGACTCTGGATATGCTCCAGAAATCAGGACCGCAAATATGACCGTGACCCGTCGTCGATTCCGAGGATTTGGTCCGGAGGGCTTCTGTATCTTGCCGTACGTGCCAGACCCGACTTGTTATTGTGTGTCGGACTTCCGGGTAAGAAAGGTTGGTCAGCCAAACAACGCGGACTGGTCAGCTTGACAAGCGTGTTCTTACTGGTATTTAAACGCGACGAAGGAGCGGAAGCTGCGGTACGGATCAAAGGAGACCTGCTGGACACTGCCAGATATGCCGATTCCGGCTGGGCTGGCGATCAACAAACCGTGGACGCTCGACAACTGGCTTTGTTTTCTTCTGCGGCAATGGTCCTGTCGGTTGAGAGCAAAGCGCGAGGTTCGGTTTGCTTCATCATCGCTTGAGGCAAGTACATGTAACGGACTCACCCGGCAGCCGCATCGCTCGTCGTCCGCTTATCTCGATTCGAGCTTGGACACGCAAAAACGCTCCGACAACGGCCTTGTACGGGGACAATCAAGGAATGTCTTGGTTTTGCCAAAGCCAGGAGAGAGCTAGTGGTCCGGTAACGCTGCATTGACACTATCGCCGACGAATTTGTGCGTGAGCTTTGTGAGACAGAACATCGTAAAACTTTCGTACTGTCCAACTGGCGGCAATGGTCGCCGACGCTCTAACGAAGCCTGTATGGGACCTACAACGTTGCGAGAAGTTTGTTAACTACGCCGGTTTGCAGCCGTAAGCTGATTCAGCACTCATCAGGAGGGTGTAGTAGTCTTGGTACGAGTGGGATGAGTACTATGAATCCAGCCCTTGTGAAGTAACGTTTTTTAGAGAAAAGTTTTAATTATTTTGCCCAACACTGTCCTTATTTCCGTTTCCATTAATAAAGTGAACTCGACGTATCCCAACGTGTGTTCCTGTTTTCTCCACGCATCCGCGAACCTTTTCTCGAGTGTTTCCGTTTTCTTCTGCTTCGGTCGTCGTCGCGTGTCTCTGCTGTCCTGCTGGTCCGCATCACAGTCGACAGCTGGATCTTGATCGGTTATTCCGATTTCGGACTGGGTGGGAGGTCAGGTATTCAATCACCGGAAGCGTGTTCTGCCTGGCGGAGGACCAAGGCATTTGTTCGGATCGTCAAAGGTCAGGACTGCGTCGACCATGTCGTCACTTGAAGCGGAATACAACGCGCTTTACGGTGACTTGCCAAGCTGTATGGCGACGCGCACACTGGGATATTTTGTCGAACGTGCGAAACCAATGGCGCGACGGTATGTAGTATCGTCAAGGATGCCTCTCTTTTTCTAAAGCGGAACTTGCTAGTGGCCGGGTTAAAGGACATCGATACAAAAGGCCACTGCATCCGGGAGATATTACAGCTATTCTTCACGATCCAACTGCGGAAGCTGGCGGCGGATGCCTTGACGAAGCCTACTCGGTCCGTCGTCGCGCTGTTTGGGTGCTTAGATTAAAGAGCCTTGCGAGACCCGTTGTGCTTTTTAACTTGGTACCTAAACGACTTCAACAGACGACGCAGCCGGAGCACCGCTGCTGCTGAATAACAAGGTTAGGTACTTTGAAAATGCGGGAGATATGTTTGAAAACACATGCGTGCTTGTCAAAAGCGGAGTCTAGAGCCAAAAAATTGTTTGACCAACTAACAAAAACCCTGATTTCTGCACAGCCATGCCCGACAGGAGATGGTAATGATGGGCCATTTACAAGCTCTCGTTTTACGTAACTTCATTTTCGAGATATTTCGCACGCCAGCCTTCATCGTGCTGAATTTAATCTCTGCGTTTTCTTTCCACCTTGAAGCGGGATCATCACGAGAAAAAGGCGGTTGCATTAGCAGCACAACAAACCAGCTCGCTTCGTCAGTTAGTCACGTAGCTACTTCAATATCCACAATCCCTATAAGCCTAGCAATCAGCTACTGAGAACCCAGTCATTTTCCAATGCACTAAACTTCACAATCTTCTGTTCAGTACATAACAAACATAAAGCTTCCCTTTGTTGGGCGGCCCACGTCAGTTTACTTTCTCACCACGAGCTCGTACCATGTCTGCTCTCTTCTGCTGCAGTTTCAGGAATTTGACCCCTCACCTCGGAAGCTTGATTTTGAGAATCAAATCAGCCACGACAATCTCCTGAAATTCAGTTCCCGTTTGAGATCACCTTGCCCCATGGGTTCGACTGACCAGGGCAATAGCCATGGGACTACCAGCGCTTTCGGCGTTGGGTCCCTCGCCGGGGCACAGAAAGCCACGAATATTTGGTTATCAGGAGCACGAGACACGGGCAAGTAACTCCCGGTGTATGGGTTCGCCTGCTGTCGAAGACATCACAGACCGCCGGGTAGATCAAGGGTCACAGCCAATCTTACGATGAGCAGTGGCAAACTCCGGAAAGCGCGTATCCCAACGCCGGCCCAGTCCGATGCTCGGTTTCACCTGCATAGAAGGTCGCGCAACCACCACCCGCGGTGAAGACCATGAATTCATCGACCTCTAGCTTTGCCGGGAATGTTGGTTGTGCAAAGGTGCGAATCTGTTTTTTCAAGGTCGAGATGAGGTCAAATCAGTCTGAAGTGATGGTTATGACACTCGCGTGAGACTAACCTTACGATGTTTTGCCGCATAGCTCACACTTCCGGTCCCCAAACTGGCACAGGTGTTGTACAATTTCCCGCAGCATTTCTCCACAAAAGATCCACCAGCTACGTACACCAAAAATCGCGAGCGGCGTTACCCGATGCCTGAACTAGTTTCTCTGAGAATTTCCTCCGGCATTTTGCTTCAAAGTTTTCCTCGCTGTGCCGGACAGTTGAAGCTCTCCGGCAGCACCACCGCGTTCGCATCTTTTCTCGCTTCTGCCGGCAATTTCGAATCAAGTCCACTGCATTTTTCAAGATGCTTGCCTTCGGTCCAGCGATCTTCAGCTGAATCAGCGCTATTCTGGTGACCATCCTGACGGTTCTTGCAGCGATTTCGTTACTGGCACTTGCGGAACTGGATCAGTTAATCAACGTTTCAAACTAGGATTGATTGTATGATGACCTCCAGGGTGAAGCGGCGAGTGATCAGCGGCTACATTTCGAATGGATGATCAACGTCTACTGATAGCGACACGATGTTTGCCAATGGCTGCCACCGAGCATCTATCGATTGTGCACTGGACAAGGCTATTTGCAAGGGTTCCTCCACATTAGCTTCGCTTTGTTTTGCAATCAGCTGTGCGTGTTTGGTGGTGGACGAAGGAGTGACCGAAAAGGTTTTGATTTGTTTTGATTTACTGCGCGGAGGTTGTATACGTACAGAGATGTCCCGAGTTTCGTTATTGGTGTGTACGTGGTGAGTGGATTCTGTTGCGCTTCCACGTAAAGGGTTTGGAGTATATACGCCAGTTCCAACTGTTTGAAACAAGCTTTGTGTCGGTGGTGAAGCTGTTCAGTTGATAACTTGAGTGCTATTTATTTCCCCGTAATGTCTAATGCGGTCCACCAGTTCCCATTTCACCCAAGATAGTAAGAACGTCTTTGATGGCTCCCACGTCGAAGATCGCGCTCCTCACTGGTTGGCTGGTTTTCCAACTAAGCGGGAGAGCAGCTGCAAATACAGTCAATCGAGATCAGGTGCTGCCGCGGAGACAAAGGTGCCAAGTTGGTTGTTCTGCGCGAATGCTGGAACTCCACCTGCTGTGCCATAAGAGGTTTCCGCTCGTTCAGCCGAGCGAATTCCGTCTGGAAACTTCCCAGGCATTGTCAAAGACCTGCAGCATCAGTTGGGAATCCCCTTGATTGGTGGAACGTTCCCGAAAGAAGATGCTGGAAAAATTTACAACACCTGTCCCGTTTGAGAGGGACCAACGAGGCACAGTTTCTCGGCAAATATCGCAAGGATGCATCTCTCGACATAGAGAGCATCACGGACATCGGTGGGTGTACCTTCAAGGAGTCAAGTGTTCCCAACGGCTGGCAGCGAGTTCGCGACCTTTAATGTTGGCCAAGTGAAGGTGGGAGTAGGAATTTGCCATGATCAGCGTTTTTCGGAGTTTGCAGCCATCTATGGAATCAGGATGCGACCTGATGATCCACCATCAGCGCTCGATACATGCACCTGGACCGATACGCACTTTGAACCTGATTGCTCAAGCTCAGACGCTTGGACAACGGCATGTTTGTGGTGCTCTGCGCTCCGGCGAGGATACCTCCAGGGATTACGTGGCCTATGGATACTCAACTGTTTTGCGATCCGTGGGGACGGGTCTTGTACCGAGACAAAGGAGGGTCAGAAACGTTGGTGGTTGACTGAAACGCGCGGACATGGCGGGACGAAATACGACGACGAGATACCAGTTGCGAGAACCAGAAGAGGAGTGACGTTTACGAGATAGTGTGCAAAAAGTAGAAGGAGTAAAGAAATTTACGTCGTTTAAGTGGCTTAAGTTACTTTGTTTGAACAGCACCATTCTGAGCATTTATTCGATTGAAACCGTAACCAAAAAATTAAGTTTCTTCTATATCCTTTGTAAATAAAAGCTACAATTTGGCGACTTAAGTGATGATGAAAACAATTAACTTTTTTACAAATTTCTTTTGTTTGCCCACTGGCTGCTACGCCGGCCACCAACGAGAGTTCAGCAATTATGGCTGGGAGAAGAGAGCGAGGCCATCTACTCGCGGCTCTTTTCGCCATCATTTCAATGATTCTGCTGTTTCCGATGTCCGCCTGTTGATTCGTCCCAATCGAGTGCGGCAGATCGTTTCTTTACGCGACACAATTTCTTGAAAAGCGTTTGTTTTATAGTAACAATCCTCGGTCACACTGATCTGCGGCTTTGCAGCTGAAGCACAGACAAGCAGACGCAACACTTACACCGGTTTCTTCATCGATCACGCACTAAACAATCAATTCAAATATTTCTTAGTTTGATCGTATTCCCACGGGTGGCACTTACATAGTCGATTCACTTACGTTTGACATTAGCACTACCACCATCTGTTCAGCCTATATCACCCTCCACAGTGTGCTCAACAGATGGCGCAGGTGTGTCGAGTGAACCAGTAATGATTTGTATTGCAAAGTGTTTCAATGTACACAGCTTAAGAAATAACTTGCACCGAACTCGGTTCAGGCGTTTCCCTACCGAACCACGTCAGGTTTACCAGCGAAATCCGTATAAATCGTTGCCACCTGCTGTTTTCTGGTGTATTTTTTGAGCCAGATCTTTGGTTTGCCGCCCATGACCTGTTTGACCGGATAAAGATGAAAGATGAACCGAACGGTATGGTGAAAGCGGAGGTATAATCAAGAGGTTTCAATGCGCGAAAGCCGAGGAGGGCTCGGCGAACTGAACCGAGCATTTTGCTGAGTATTCTTGAGGTGAATCGCTGCTCCATGTGTTTCTCCTTTGTTTGTCTCTCTCTCGCAAAGCTTACCTTGCTATTTCAAACGGACCAATCTCGATTGTTAGTAAGCGAGACATCGAATCCAGGCCTCTATCGAGATTGCTCACAGCAAGTAAGCCTTACGAAGCTGATGCGATTAAATATGGTGATGGTCAGTCAATGAGGACGAGTCAATTCCGCTGACGGCTGTAGTCTACCGAAAAACTCGGCTGTTTTAGCTTGCTCGATTAAGGCCTGAATCGTCGCCTGCGGCCCCGTACGCAGCTTGTACCGCGGTATGCCTTTTTGCGAAAAATTGCTTCGGTACTGCCTTGTTTTTTTGTCTGGTAAAAATGAAAAAAAATACCAGGAGACTACAGGGTGCGGCAAGAAAAATAATGCAGAAAATTTGTTCTGTTTCTTTCAGCTCCCATTTTCAACTATTGCAAAGCAATAGGTGTCAACATTTTCAGTGACAGTTATCTTTATAAAGTCCTTTTAAACAAATTTATTCAATGTGTCCTCCATTTTATTAATAACATCCTCGAGCCGACGCCGGAAGCCAGAGCATGCCTTCGGACGTAGTCCTCCGACATTGACTGACCATGTGCGTGTTATGGTTGACTTCAGGGTTTTCACACTAGGGTGTGATGTTTTGCAGGCTCGTGCTTCAACATATGCCCAAATCGAATAATCCAACGGATTAGAGATCTGGAGCAGAGCCCTTCGGCCAAAACTTCATGTTATCGTTCAACCATTGTTGGGTTCGATTGGACGTGTGACACGGCGCTCCATCCTGCTGTAGGACAACGTTTTGGTCCTCGGAGAGTTGGCCTTCACCCAGGAAACACGCGGTCCGCTAAAATACCGATATACACTTCGGTATTGATTTTAACTCCAGCATCAATGAAAACAGGCGGCATTTTCAAACCGTTGGACGTCAAGCCAACATCGCAGACACCAGCCGGATGTTTGGTTTGAAATTAATTTCACGTTTTCCGGAACGTGTCTCCATTTTCTGCGGTGAAATGAATCGGTCCGTGCGACTGTTAAGCCACAGCATCGATGCTGAAAAGCTTTTCGTCGGAGAACAGGATTATCATTTTTTCCTTCTTCAACAAGGAAAGCAATCCTTGGAACGAGTCACTCGTAGTTCCTTGACCCAGTCCGTAATCAAGTGGCGTTTCACTCTGGCTCTGGAAGATGCATGCAGATTCTTCTTTGATGATTCTCCGCATGGATTTTTCCGAAATATTGGCTTCCTTTGCAAGTTTTCTTAGGTCGTTGAACTTTGCAGAGTTTTCCTGTGGTTTGCGAGCAATTTTTGCACGGACCGATTTGATCACATTCGGCGTGCGTGCAAAGCGCGAACGTCCTCGGCTTCCGCTGCTTGGGACCATCCTGCAGGACTGGTTCTTATGCGGTAAACTGTTGCCAAATGGCACCCTACCACCTTGGCAATCTCTTTCGACTTCTTCTGGGCGAGCAACAAACTGGTGATCACTTCTTTCGCGAACATTTGACAGAATTTGCAATAAAACAAATAGAGTGTTTGGATTGCACGCGAGAGGTCAAGCGATGAACAAGTGCACTTTCGACAAAAATGTGTCACCTGGCTACACGAATTAACCCGATACTCAAGGTTGAACATTTTCGCATTATTCTCTGCCGCGCCTGTTACAGCCAGGGCAGTGCACGTTTGGTTGAAATGTTCCTGGCAGAGTGTTTGTTACTAATGGCCCAAAATTTTATTTTTAGGCATCCTGCGCGTCTGTTTTTCTAGCCTTTGAACACGTTGCCGTTTGTTCCTTGTCCCAGTGACTTGCAAAGGGCGGCTCGAATACCATCTGCCAAAATAATGATTTGTCAAAATATGGATGGAGGAAAATAGGATAATGTTTGAGGAATTTTTGCATCAATAAACAATGCAAACTGACAATACCTGTGAGTAGAGCGAACATCTCCTTCTACATCATAATCGTTACTCCTCGCACGGAGAATATATAACATAACAATTAATATGTGTGCAAACCATAAATGGTGGTAACCATTAATTATACTAGTGGGGACCAATATCGCATCGCTTCACGGTGTTTCTCTCCGAGGTCTCTACGTTGGAGACGACGAGAAAAACTTTGGTGATCGTCAGTCGGTGCGAATCAAAACAAACCCAAAAAGGAGAGAGTTCCTCTCCCATGTGCGCATCAGTAAACAGAGTGCACACAATAGATCGCTAGAATAACTATACAAGCCACAGTGGTACATGAGCGTCTTCCAACCGGACATTTTGCCTGTTGAAGTGGCGGACTTAGTCCGTGCTTCAACCTACCCACAGTGGGATGTTAGGCAAAAATGTCGTTAATTCGAGTACCACTGTACACATGCCCTTTTACGCTCAATTTTCCTAAAAACATCTGTCATATTTCCAAGCCTGCCGCACACTAGCGGAACTATCAAAACTTTCTCTTCATATCTTTCATTCTAGCCAAAAACATTGTTGTTCACTCTTGGTGCCTCATGGTGATGAGCGAACATCTCCTTCTACATCATAATCGTTACTCCCTCGCACGGAGGATATATGACGCAACAATTGATGTGAGACAATACTGGTTTTTATTTATGAAATTCGAAGCTATTGCATTGCATGACTAAAAGTCAGCCGGTATGCAAAAGAACCGAATTCCGTAACTGCGATTTAAGAAATTCGCAAAGAGGACGAGTGTATGATGATTGGAGACCTTCGTTCCACTGCTAAAAGAAGCAATGATAATATCTATGTATTTCGTTTATGCAGTTACGATCAACAAGCTGATAGCTATTTGTGATTACACATACTTCAATGTTGTTTACAATATCACCACATACTTTTTCATTTTGATCATAAAACTTCATTTTGTGTTTGTTAGAGGTTTCTGTTCGAGATTAGACTGAAATCAAGGACCGTATTTTGGACCTCATTTACAACTGCGCCGCAGCTAACGGATAAAAATACCGACTTCCGCTTGAATCTATGACAACAATTATCACTAATAATTTCGAAAGCTATGTTTTGTTAGTCGATGATCTTAATCACACTTTGAGTAAGAAAAAAAATTGCTCGCTAATATAGACTTTTTTATGTTTCAAAATTATTTAATCGACAGTGTAGACCAGATTGTCTTAATCCACGCATGATGATTTTTATGGTTCCAACAGGGGTGCTGCAAAAGTGCTATAATATGAAGGAAATTTCTGTCGATTTTTTTAATCTTTAGAGACGAGCGCATAAGTGTATGCAGAGAGTCAAAACCAAAATTTGCACCTTAAAAAATTGCCCTCGCATGTAATATTTTGTTAAGCGTTCCCGAGCCATTAACAAATGCTTTAGATATCTGAATATTTATTACATTATCGATTTGGCCATGTTTACGATGAGGTTGTGCACTTAACAAGCATATTTGGCACCACAATCGCAACGATCTTAACAATCTTTTTGTTATCTTCTAGTTCGTTTGACATATCTCAGAGTAACGCATCGCAGACTAACTGGACCTAACTCTAAGGTCAGTACGTCCGATACTTATACGTTGTTTTCTTGGCTTGATCCAGTGCTTGCACATCGGTCCCCAGATTAAGCTGCTCCGTACGCGGTTCAGTTTGAAAACCAGATTTATCGTCTAGCGACAATCTATTTTACTCTCATTCTGTACGTTATACCTAATGTTGGAAGTAGTGCGCTGTATGGCGCATCAGATGCGCCATACAGCGCACTACTTCCGACATTAGGTATAACGTATAGAACGAGAGTAAAATCGATTGTCGCTAGTCGACAAATTCGGTTTTCTATTGAACCCATAATAATGCGCCCCTAATAATGAACTCACACGAACACACTCTCAAATATTCCGTCAAAATAACACAGCAAATCAAAACAAAGGCGAAAATATGTATAACAAGGTGCTGGCTTCAAGGTGTACTTCGGACCAAGGGGTTCTACAACAGTGAACCAATTTCAAATCACTAGTTGCATATTGATTGTTGGTAGCATGTCATGTTCATGTGTTTCTGCAGTTGTTTTTGCTTTGGAATTACTTGATTATAACCAATTTCTTATGATGATGCTAGAAACTACCAAAATAACACATCATCATGTTGAAAGCATGTTATTCAAAGCATCTTGAATCATGGGCGTAGCCAGGATTTCATATAGGGGAGGACAAGCTTTTTTTAGAGAGTTAGAGAGAGAGAGAGAGAGAGAGAGAGAGAGAGAGAGAGAATTACATCGTCTTCAACCAGTGGTTGCACACACTGTACACCTAACAAGGACAACACAACGCAGAGCAGACACATTTTCAAGTTCCACCCACTGGAGCGGGAATCAAGCCCTCACTTTGTGACAATTCACCTGAACGACGGTTGGATTATCTTCTCTACTCTCACCCAAAGTATTTTACAATACCCGTCCGATTCCGGCAACAAGATTAAACAATTCTAAATTTGTTCTGGAATGAAAACAACAAAAAGGATTTTTTAAAACCTTCGATTTTTCATATGTTTCAAAATCGAACCGCATTGAATAGGAACCATGCCTAAATCTAGCGGGTACTGTAATGTGTCAAAATATTCACTTTACAGTCATGTTGGATTTTTGCATAGGATAAACACCGGGTTTGCGAACTGTTTGTACTGAAAATTTACTCTTCTTCCACGGCCCTCTTACCCACACTGAAAATTAAATTTCGCTTTTATTACGAAATCGAAGGTAGGACTTTGTTAGTTTGACTTCTTCAGTATGTCGTACTAATAATTTCGACTTCCCAGTCTGCACATTGTAGAGCAAATACGCGTATCTGACAAGTTAAGCAAAGGTAGTTGGAATTAAATGGAAAATACTAATTTTTCTTCTAATTTCTAGTTAATACAACAGATGTTTTTGAAAATTAAGCAAAAGGGCATGTGTACAGTGGTACTCGAACCAAGGACGTCAACTTTTGCCTAACATCCCACTGCGGGGTAGGTCGAGGCACGGACAAGTCCGCCACCTCAACAGGTAAAAGATGTCGTTTGGAAGGCGCTCATGTAACATTCATGGCTTTGTGATAGTTATTCTAGCGATAAATTGTGTGCACTCTGTTTTGATGCGCACATGGGAAAGGAACTCTTTGTTTTTTTCGGTTTTGTTTTAGATCGCAACGTCTGAGATCACTCAAGTTAGGGAAAAGATAACGTCTTCGGTTTGAGTACCGCAGTACACATGCCCTTCCGCTCAATTTTCAAAAATATCTGTTCTATTTCCAACCTGCCGTACACCGACGGAATTTTCAACAATTTCTCTTCATATTTATCATTCTAGCAAAAACATTAATGTCCACTCTTGGTGCCTCATGGTGATGAGCGAACATCTCCCACTACATAATATTTATTAATGTTTCTGACATGAGGTTCGGACTTTTATGGCAAGACCTCACTAGGTCATGGTGACTCGTTACAAGTTACTTGGTTAATAAGTATGAATTTATAACTTTTGATAACGCTTTAATTTGTATTTTGGGATAAATCAATTATTCCAGCCCACCCAAGCAGTAATACCAACATGTATGAGTACGATTGAATAGAAGCAGCCAGAGACCGAAATTTTCGCCTACTTGAGAAGAAAAACGTCCTTTTTCACCCGCTTGGAGAAGCAAATGAGAATGTGAGAAGCGAGAGACTATTATACGCTCACAGCAGTTTTCGCGAGAAAAGCAACGGCGATTTAGAATTTTCGGAGAGCATGAGTAGCTGATAAATCGTTTCCTTTTCGGTGAATCATAGATGCCGATAATTATTTTTCACTTATTTTTTGACACCTGAAAATGCACCCGTCTTTATGCTTGTTTTATTCTGACATTATAATTCTATAATGATGGTCCATGGCGGTACCAGTGTGCACCAACTTGGCCTTATTTTCGGGGTTTGCTCCTCGTTTGCGATCTTAGCATGTTTTCAGTGAAAAATGTGACATGAGAACAAATGTTCGTTGAATTGTGGAGAGAGATATTTTCGCATATGCAAGCGAGAGGATAATGAATTATCGGCGAAA
Organism: Aedes japonicus; assembly: GCA_034211315.2. NCBI lineage: Eukaryota > Metazoa > Arthropoda > Insecta > Diptera > Culicidae > Aedes > Aedes japonicus. The sequence continues at coordinate 13,485 of JASCZW010006065.1, forward strand.
AAGGAGAGATGAAAATGTGAACGGTTCACTACTCATCGAAAACCTGTTTGAGAGAGAGCATGGTTTTCACCCAGCTGAGCGATAATTTCGATCTCTGGAAGCAGCAATTAGTTGATCTTAACATAATTCATTTCGTGCATTGTTAAAAAAGGTTTAATGATAGCATATGATACCCATTAAGAATGTTTCATACAATGCCGAGACATGTGTTCTATTTACAAAATCCATGTTTAAGAAACGAGTAAAGGCTTATTTACGAAAATAAATTTTCAGTGCATATATTGACAAAGCAACACCGCAAAAATAAAGTTTTTTACTCTCAGTGCTCACAAAGTTTCAGTAGATTTTTTTTATGGTTTTTCAAATAATAAGTGGTAAGGTTTTAACAAACAACCATTTCGAGTTTAAGTGGTTTATAGCTTATGATTTGTGTTCTTTTAACCACACTTTAATTTAATTATTTTATCTGATATTATCTTAACTGGAAAAACAAGTCTAACTTTTTGAACAGAAGTAAGTCGCAAATGTAAGCAAGCTTACATTTTTGTAATAAATTTTTGCTTCTTGCAATCCTAATACACGAGTAATCAGCAAATAATTTAGGTAATTTTATTCTTCAATGACAAATTAGTATGCGTTCTATCTGTTTTTCCTCAATATCTTGAAAATAGTTCAGATACACTGGTGCATCTGCGTTTTGAAATTTGCGCTTTGAAATTTTTAAACCAAATCGGTGTATCATTGAATTACATTAAAATGCATTTTGCATAATTTTCTCTTCGTGTTTATTGCAGCTGCATTCATTTAGTTTTGTTCGTTTGTTTCTTTCTATTACATGCTGGAAATTACTATACTAACATTTAAAAAAATAGAATGTCTATTTATGCACGACTAGATAACAATGAATCAAAGAACTGTTAAACTTTCAATAATTAAAAAACAATGCACACAATGTGCTCTAAATTCACCAGCAAAGAATTTTTTCCGAAATCAAATTTTGAATGAGAAGTAATGACTATCGAATATTGGTTCATGCGAGTGTTCTCGACACTTTGTGGTATGTATTGGATTGATGAATTGCCTGTCAATAAATCTATTCATCTTATTCTTGTGTTATGCCATTGTCTTGCTTAACAGTAAAAGAGTGCTGTATTCTTGGCGAATTGATTCGCATAAGTTGTTTTTAACAAGCTCCTACTTTCTTGTTACAGTTGTAAAAATTAAAAGCTTACGAAAAAAAAGTTTGCTTCGAGCATCGGCTGTGAACGACTGTGTCGATGCTTTTTTATGCACTATTTTGCTATCAGGCATGGTACGTTTCGTATTATTTTGGTTAAGGAGTGTATCGAAAAGTAGTTATAAACTTCCAAATAATAAAATAGGCATGAAAACATGGTTAAAATTAACATACTATTTCGGTTTATTATAGCTTAACATGTTTACAAAAGATCCAAACGGAAAAACTAGTCATCATGTTCATTTCTGTAGAATGCCCGTACCTTTGATTTGACACCTGCCATCAAATTCTGCACAGTGACCTTTGTGCACTTCCTGGATGCCGCTGCCCAATTTTTCTTAAAATCGGTCATGTTTTGGGACACTGTACCATCCTTCTTAAATATACGCTTGACTATTGCCCAATAGCGTTCGATCGGTCGCAACTGGGGACAGTTTGGTGGGTTGATGTCTTTTTCTACGAACTTGATGTTATTCTCCGTCAGCCACTGTAGTGTGGATTTGGCGTAATGTGCCGATGCCAAATCTGGCCAGAAGAGAGGAGGGACTGGTGCTTTCTATACAATGGTAGCAACCTGTTCTTCAAACATTCCTTTTGATAAATCTCAGCATTTATAGTTCCTTTTGTATAGAAAATTGAAGAACGCAAGCCACATGTGCAGATAGCTTGCCAAATGAGCACCTTCTGACCGAATTTCTCCATCGCAACAGTCGTATCTGCGGTTGGCACACGTTCCCCAACAGATTTAGTATAAAACTGCGGCCCCGGTAGCGTTCTTGAATCTTCTTTAACGTATGTTTCGTCATCCATCAAAATGCACTGGTCGACATTGTCCAAAATGCAGCTGTACAGCTTTCGAGCCCTGGTTTTGGCACGAGACTTTTGTTCCGGAGTTTGTTTGGGCACTTTCTGCTTTTTGTACGTCTTCAAGTCATTCCTGCGCTTGATTCGTTGAATCATTCCGATGCTGGTCCTGAACTTCTTGGCTAGATCGCAGTAGAGGCAGATTTGTTCCGTTGAATATAATCCACAACTTTTTGGTCCAAATCGGGGTTGCTGGAGCCGGGTTTCCGGCCACTTCTTGGTAAATCCTTGAGGGAGCACTCCTTACCAAACTTTTCGATGATGCGTTTTACACTTGCCGGTTGAACATTTACTCTTTTCGCAATCTGGTTGTAAGTAACACCCTTTTCGGTGCACCAAGTGTGCAGAATTTTCTTTTTAGTCTCAAATTCAATTCGCGACATTTTGAATACAACTTTATCAACGGAAATGAATGAACCGAATAATCATTTTTGACATGTAAACAAAGCAAATGGCGCTTACACGCTAAAAATATATACAGTAGTTTATGCGTAATAACGCATCGAATGTTTATAACTACTTTTCGATACACTCCTTATTTATAATTCGACGATTCGAGTGATCGAGTGTGCTCAGAAAAAAAAACCAACAAAAATGCTTTCTTGTGAGATGTGGTGGATTACCGGGAGGTTGGACCGGTGGTGGGGATCACAATTAATTATGATGCATAATATTGGTTAGCCCTCCTCGCCGTACCACCCTATCCTGGAGCAAGTAAATCACTATTCCATTTTGTGAGTGACTTTAATAGTATCCTTACTGTTGATATAAAAAGGTTCAAATCAGAAATCGGCACTATATTAAAATATTTTACTAAACGCCACGTGAATTCAGCTTATCGTTTTCTAAAAAGAACCCAATAATGTTATCCACCATTCAAGTAATTTCTCGTAAACGTGCAATGGCGGTCTTGGCTTCCATTAAAGCGAGTATCACGCCAACACATTCCTACCCTAACTAACCGCGACGCAAGGCAGCAGCGAAGTAGCAACCTCGGGCGGACAATCATGTTTATTGCTCATGATCATGCTCATAGAAACGGATGAAATCTTTGAATAGGATAAAGCAACTGCAACTTTTCGCTCTGATGAGCATGCTGTCTTGCATTCTAGCACGCTTATTAAATGACTGGTTCGAAAATCGGATACAAGTTGTCTCGTCTCGCCCGGATAATATTTTAGCATATGCTCTATTAAAATCTCTTGCATACGAAAACAATACTTTAAAATACTGAATCAAACTTATGGATAAAACTAATATATATTCTTAATAACACGAAATTACAGTACCGTGAAACAGAAAAACAATGATCAGCGGTGTTACATTGACCGGTTTGGCCCATACCATGAATAGTTTAAATAAACATTTTCCGTTTATACACATTCTAACTATGAATTATGTTGCTTTATCAAGTATTATTTGGCTTCCGAAAGCTATAACATTGATTTAAATATCAGTTTGTTGATTTACAAGAACTGAAAATTGATTTGAACTTATCTTTTTCAAGTTTCAGTTAGCGGAGAAAAAAGTGCTAGTCTAATAGCTACCATTACAGGATAGCGAATTTTTTGGATACGTTAGGTTAGCTAGGTTGTACTCTTGACTAAAGGGAAAAGAGTGTCATAATTTTTTTAGTCGTTACTATTTGTAAAACAAATCACAATTTTGCACATATTTACTACATCTTGTTACAAAATCAAGACAACTTCACGCTTTTTCATTGAGGCAAAGGGGCAATCTCTGAAAAATTTAAAAATATATAATACATACATTAATTGTTATGTTATGTATTCTCCGTGCGAGGAGTAACGATTATGATGTAGAAGGAGATGTTCGCTCATCACCATGAGGCACCAAGAGTGAACAACAATGTTTTTGGCTAGAATGAAAGATGTGAAGAGAAAGTGTTGAAAGGTCCGTCAGAGTGCGGCAGGTAGGAAAATTAACAGATGTTTTTGAAAATTGAGCGAAAGGGCATGTATCCAATGGTACTCGAACCTGGACGTCGATCTTGACTAACATCCCACTGCAGGTAGGTTGTAGACGGACAAGTCCGCCACTTCAACAGGCAAAATTGACGCATGGAAAAGAACGCTCATGTATCACTGCGGCTTGTATAGTTTATTCTTAGCGATCTATTGTGTGCACTCTGTTTACTGATGCGCACATGGGAGGAACTCTCCTTTTTTGGGTTTGTTTTGATTCGCATCGACTGACGATCACTAAAGTTTTTCGATGCGAATCAAAACAAACCCAAAAAAGGAGAGAGTTCCTCTCCCATGTGCGCATCAGTAAACAGAGTGCACACAATAGATCGCTAAGAATAAACTATACAAGCCACAGTGATACATGAGCGTCTTTCCATGCGTCAATTTTTGCCTGTTGAAGTGGCGGACTTGTTCCGTCGCTACAACCTACCCCGCAGTGGGATGTGAGGCAAAGATTGACGTCCATGGTTCGAGTACCATTGGATACATGCCCTTTCGCTCAATTTTCAAAAACATCTGTTAATTTTCTTACCTGCCGCACTCTGACGGACCTTTCAACACTTTCTCTTCACATCTTTCATTCTAGCCAAAAACATTGTTGTTCACTCTTGGTGCCTCATGGTGATGAGCGAACATCTCCTTCTACATAATATATAATAAATTTCAAACAAACATTAAAATTCTAAAAGTAAAATCAAAAGTTAGGGGGGGGGGGCAACGGCCCCCTCTGTCTACTCGGCTACGCCTATGTCTTGAATACGTATTAGTCCTCAATCTGTATCTAAAAACTTCTTGTGTGACCTTAAATATGTTTCAAATAGATTGATTTATTGCCCTATTTTGGTCATATAAGATGCCAAAAATATGTTGTGTACTTATATAAATACATGAGATCAGGCCTTAAAGACGAGTTTATGATCATAGCATAACAAGTTGTGTTACTTGGAATACTTCCAATATGTACAAATAACCACTATGGGAGGCCACCCTTACTTTTCATTGGTCACTTAAACCATCAATCAATATGCAACTAGCGATTTGAAATTGGTTCACTGTTGTAGAACACCTTGGTCCAAAGTTCACCTTGAAGCCAGCACCTTGTTGTACATATTTGCGCCTTTTTTTTGATTTGCTGTGTTATTTTGACAGAATATTTGAGAGTGTGTTCGTGAGGGTTCATATCAGGGACGTATTATTGAGCTTGGGACCGATATGCTAGTACCATAGACTAACTCTAAGACCAGTAGGTCCCATACAAATAGCATTTTTTTCTTGGCTCAGTCAGTACTAGCACATCAGTCCCAAGCTCGGTCCCAAGCTCAATAATGCGCCCCTAATAATGAACTCACATGAACACACTCTCAAATATTCTGTCAAAATAACCAGCAAATCAAAACAAAGGCGCAAATATGCATAACAGGTGCTGGCTTTCAAGGTGTACTTCGGACCAGGGTGTTCTACAACAGTGAACCAATTTCAAATCGCTAGTTGCATATTGATTGTTGCTAGTACTGACTGAGCCAAGAAAAAAAATCCTATTTGTTCGGGACCTACTCGTCTTAGAGTTATGGCTGGCCCACAATTGATACGTTGCGGATGCGTTTGCGTGAATTTGACAGTTTTGCCATAGGCTTTCTGTCAAATACACGTCAAAGCATCCGCAACGTATCAATTGTATAGACACTCTAGTAATAGCAACAATCAATATGTAACTAGCGATTTGAAATTGGTTCACTGTTGTAGAACCCCTTGGTCCGAATTACACCTTGAAGCCAGCACCTTGTTATACATATTTGCGCCTTTGTTTTGATTTGCTGTGTTATTTTGACAGAGTATTTGAGAGTGTGTTCATGTGAGTTCATTATAAGGGGTGCATTATTGAGCTTGGGACCGAGCTTGGGACGATGTTCTAGTACTGACTGAGCCAAGAAAAAAATCGTTTTTGTATGGGACCTACTGGTCTTAGAGTTAGTCTATGGTAATAGAACGGACAACGTGAGTCTGGCACAGTTGATGTATCCAAAACAACTGTCAAATCGTATGGGAAATGCGAGGAAATGTTCGTTTTGGATACAACATGGCGGCACATTGTCCGGTCTATTACTAGAGTGTCTATAATCAATTGTGGGTAACCCTTTAGTCTATGGTTGTACCATAGACTAACTCTAAGACCTGTAGGTCCCGAACAAATACGATTTTTTTCTTGGCTCAGTCAGTACTAGAACATCGGTCCCAAGCTCAATAATGCGCCCCTAATAATGAACTCACACGAAGACACTCTCAAATATTCTGTCAAAATAACACAGCAAATCAAAACAAAGGCGCAAATATGTATAACAAGGTGCTGACTTCAAGGTGTATTTCGGACCAAGGGGTTCTACAACAGTGAACCAATTTCAAATAGCTAGTTGCATATTGATTGTTGATTAGTCATGATACTTCTACTGTTCCATTGTAGTGTTTCGATCATATCTCCGACCTCATTGGATAAATTAACCATCGAAAGATAGGGATTGTATGCGTATAATGGACCCTGTGCGTATAATGGACACCCTATCATATTTTTGCAATTGTTTCGTTATTATCGTATTTAACCTAAGCATTGTAAGTTAAAACACATAGTATTAACAACAATCAATATGCAACTAGCGATTTGAAATTGGTTCACTGTTGTAGAACCCCTTGGTTCGAGATACACCTTGAAGCCAGCACCTTGTTATACATATTTGCGCCTATGTTTTGATTTGCTGTGTTATTTTGACAGAATATTTGAGAGTGTGTTCATGAGAGTTCATTATCAGGGGCGCATTATTGAGCTTGGGACCGAGCTTGGGACCGATGTGCTAGTACTGACTGTGCCAAGAAAAAAATCGTATTTGTATGGGACCTACTGGTCTTAGAGTTAGTCTATGCTACTGGTCTTAGAGTTAGTCTATGGTATTAACACTAAAACAAAGCTGAGAATATGATTCCTCACAAATTTCACACATTATTAATTATTTTTTACCTGAGAACTGCATGGTACAGTGATTTGTAAGTATTTTCGTTGCAGGAGAGAAAAATGGAAACTGATCATATAAATAAATTGTAGATAATAAAAAGGCATTTTCAACACGTTAATACTTAGTACTTATATTCAATTTTACTATGCAAATATAAAAACAATTCCAAATTGTAAAAAATGTATAAAACTTTGAGGGTCCATTATACGACTGATTGGAAGTGCTTTGTTGCCTATTTCCAATCCCTCATTTCTTTTTGTAAGCAAACTGAACTTATTTCATGCTCACCGTCTATATTGGAAATTGTTGATCAAAATGGGAAAAATTAATGAATGTAAGCATACTTACATGGAATCTGAAGTGAAACAGTGAATTCGGAGCGATTCAAAACAATGTTCCGATAAAACAGGCGTGCAAGCAGTATAAAATTCCACGCTCTACCGTGAAGTATTGTCTCGGGAAAAGCTGGTCTGGAAGAGCTAGGAGAGGTATACCAAACGGCCCGTCTACCAAAACGCAACGTATACCAAACAAGGGCTACCAAACGCAACGCAAAGTCTTCCAATACAAAGTGATCAGATTGGATGAATTTGGTGGTATTTTGGAGTTGGCAATTAGGGCTAGCACTCGCTTTCGACCCATTTGTACAAACCTTACAAGTTTTGAATTAAAGGTCGAAGACTGGAACAAAATTCATGTAGGTGCTTTTGCCTTTATAGAGGCTTTTAGTCATTACCTAGTACGCCTCTTTTATAATAGTTGTGTAGAAACATATTTCATAAGGAATGAGGAATATTCAAGAATTGAAAATAGTGTATACGGATAATCTGGATGATCTCTCCCAGCCGCATCGTGAAGGTTCGTATGCAGCATCATCTAATGAAGTAATCAATCTGAGGAAAAACGAGCTGAAGGCATAAAGAACGCAGAATTGAAGAAGTTGTTTATGATCACAAAATTGGATCAGACCCAGTAACCACAAGCATTATATTATTGCACTTAATCAACCCAAAATTAACATCGGTATTGCGGGATCGCATCAATTCAACAGTTGTCAAGTAATGAAGCGTTAGATTAGCTAAAGAATGTAGTGATGCATTACCAATACAGTAATGCTACTTTAGCAATGTCTTATGACATTACAAAAGATATAGCATTAGTTCGATCTTAGTGGAGCTCTTTTCAGCTTTAATCCAACTTCAATGATGCACTAGATGTAATACATATGCCCTATATATGCATGATATTACAGCCTCGTGGTTACTTGGGGAAATTGTCACGTTTGAAGAACAATAGCCAGACCGGCGGTGTTTTGAAGGATTGTTGAATTTTCAAATAGGGTAAGGGGATGTAACGTAAGCCTAGCTCCTTCATTCGGCCTATGTACCAAATGTATCATTAATTTAGCGATAATCAACAAAATCATGTTGCTGAGTGGTTAAAAATAGCTATCATTTGTTGATCACATTGCAAATATTATGTTTCGGACACAAATATATTACCCTTACTTTTCTATCAGTGTACGGGAACGAATATATTCTGTTCATGTATGTATTTTGTTCACTTTGCTGTAAAATACATTTTATACACACTTAGATTTTTTTACAGAAATCTGTAAAGTTTTACCGAATTCTTAACAGCTGATCGTTTGGTAATGCTTTTTTACAGATTTCGGTGAAATTTTACAGATATCTGTAAAAAAATTACCGAATTTCGGTAAACTTTTACCGAAATCCGTAAAATAGGATTACTGAACGTTCAGATGTTGAGAATTCGGTAAAACTTTACAGATTACTGTAAAAAAATCTAGGTGTGTTCATTCGAAAGCTAAGAAAGTTATCTATTTAAAATTTACATTTAAATGTTGAGTTGTTGTAATTTAGTGTCTTAGGGATAAAAATTTGTTAAACTTCTCATTTTTTATGATTTTTTTTTCATGTTTTTAGAAGAAAAAAAAACAGCAGTGGTTGATAGAACAAGAGTCCCTAGAAATATATTAGGGACTCTAGATAGAACAAAAATATGGCTTTAAACGTGTTCTACATCTCTCTGTTTGACACAAACTTTCTATCTTGCTTAGTTTTTCTTTAATTTGAATGCCACATGTTGTGCCTGAATTCAACCCAACCGTGGTAATGTCTGCGCAGGACGCACAGCACACTTGATTACCGCGCTGCTTGGTGTCGAAGGAGAAGAATGTAATAGCTCAAATGTTTTCGAAACAGTACCACACAACTTCCGGAAAACAGCTATGTTTTTTTCCAGAAGAGTTAGCAGATAGTCATCTCTGCTACGGTTACGCCAATTGTTTGGCATAGGCAGTCCAAATAGAATCTTGCTAAGTAACATAATTTTGTGTTACAGCCAATTAATACTACCATTTACCAAAAAAATAAAAGTTCAACAACTCCGTAGAATATGAGATTCGACGATCTGCGTAGAACAATTTTTTCCTCAAATATCATTCCCTATCGTCCCTGAAAATATGAGGAACTGCATCTCAGATTGTAATAACCTCAAAAATAAAGTTTACTATAATTTGGTGTAAATAACTAGTTATTTTCATCAAATGTGGGATTGTTGTACAAAAAGTTAATAAAATTCTTATGGAATACATCGAAAATGTTCAAAGCTTCTACTAAGGGGTCCATTACTAGCATATAAACCCTATGATCGAATCAAGAAGAGCATTTTGAAGACAGTTTCTTTAGAAGCGGTTTAACAAATGCAAGGATCATGTTGATCAGGTTTTCGTTTTCGTTGAGAGCTCGAAAATGGTGAAGATGAATTCCACAATCCCAGAAAGTGAAATTTTTTCGGAGTCTTCGACTTGGTAGATGGCGTTCTAGGCAAAAAAAAATTAGGACAACGGGGGTTTTAGATGTTCCCGGAAGTAGCGGAAAGTCACCAGCCAGTGCTTTAAAACCTGGTGGAGAAATTATTTTTGTTTTGCCACCACTTCTATAACATTAGTGTACATTGCATCAACACTCACCACCACGAGTCCGAGCACCTGTTAATGAAATAAAAAGATCCCTAAGTGGCGAATACAAACCGTGAATGTAAGACAGATTGAAATAGATTTTTCTGTCACTGTATTCAGTTATATCAAACTGATATTCAGAACTCAAAGAACTGCTGGTTGTTAAAAATAATGAAAAAAAATTAACTTAACCTCACGTTGTGTCAATTTTGTTATCTCCTAGAAAGCTATTTGAAAAGGTTGACAAACAAACTGTAATTTTCTTTTTATTGATGTTTAACACGTAATTAACTTTTTAAAACCGCCTGTTAATGAACAAACAATACAAGTAATACAAAAAATGCAATCTAATTTACAAACTAAGACACTTGACTTGTTCTTAGTCCTAAAAGTATTAAACCTGCAACCGTTGACCATCTTCCAGTTCACCTTTCCGATCAGATCTCTTCATGCCACGACATTTTCAACTCTTCTGTGGCTTGGTATCGTATAGGTCCGTCCTTCTTTGGCTGAAAATTGGAATCTGCGCACGCACTTCGTCCACTTTCTTGAGCTCCACATCGACCACAACCGTTTCCTCACCTTCTTTTGCCGAAGCCACAACCTGAGCCCACGGATCGACCACCATTGAGTGTCCCCACGCGATATAACCGGCTCCGGCATCTCTCGCCGGAGAAATCGTGGCAATATAGGACTGGGTATCGTTTGCTCTAGCCCTGGCAAGCAATTCCCAGTGTAATGGACCTGTTTTCATGTTAAATGCACCTGGGTAGATCAGCATGTCACAACCCTGATTGCGGTACAGTCGTGCCAGCTCATCAAACCGGATATCGTAGCAGATTCCAATGCCAACCTTTGCCCCATCGATCGGTATAATTGCTAAATCACTTCCCCCAGTTAGCACATCCGACTCACGGAATGTGATCCCTCCGGGAATGTTAATATCGAAAAGATGAATTTTCCTGTAGGTTGCCATCAGTGTTCCTTCCGGGGACCATACTGTGCAAGTATTGTAAATCTTATTCTCCTGTACATTTCTTTCCGGAATCGTTCCTCCAATTAGATATATTCCAAGTTCCTTGGCGATGGCCGCTAGACTGCGGCTAGTTTCGCCATTGGGAACATCTTCTGCGTATTCGGCGAAATGTTGCGTCCCATAAGGAGAGTTGAAGCACTCCGGAAGGGCGACGACCCGAGCTCCGTTATCTTTGACTGCTGACCGGATGCGATTCAGTGCATTGGAAACGTTCTCCGACTTATTTGGTCCAACCTTCAGCTGGAGGAGGGCGATTCGAAACCCGGCTGGAAGGTTTCAAAAGTGTAATTCAGAGAGATGGTTCGATTGCGAACGAAGCTTACCTCTGGCCATTTTGAGCATTCCTCGAGGATGACTTTTGCGTTTTACACTTGCGTCTTATCACTGCCAGAGTTATTTCGACAAAAAGTTTTCATAAGGGCCAATGTCGCAAACGTAAACAATGACTTTTTCCGCAAATTTCTCGAGAATGCTAACTTAATCATAGTGAATTATGACGACGAATGTACAGAATAGGAGTTCTCCTTTATAATAGAAGTGGTAGTTTACTAGAGCGAGTTAGCATTTTCAAGAAATTCGCAAAAGAAGCCATTGTTTACGTTTGCGACATTGGCCCTTATGAAAACTCCATGTCGATTTAATATTTTCTTTTTGAAAAAAAAAGAAGATGATAAAGAAGCTGTTTGCGGTCGGGGTTTTATCAGTTGCTGTGGAGATTATTTCGAACTTTTTAGAGGACAATAATAATCAGGTATGCTCATAACAGAAAGGCCGGCATCCAGAGCTGACGTAACACCACTTCAACGAAGTGATTTGTTTTGAGTTTATCATTCGTTGATTGATGTTTGAACTCTATTGTCGACATTCATTAAAGAAAACGAGTTGTTACTCTGTTTATGGACGCTCTACTACAGGACCATCGAATGCCATTTCGATCTAGATGAAGTCAGTTTGACTAGTTTAATAGAAGTGACAGAAGATGTCGCGCACCGAGGTTTATGGCTTGGCTAAAAGTTTCAGTTTTTCGAAGTTAAACTCTTCGAAACAAATAAAATCCTGATCAAGACCACGTGGGAGGGTAGAGCACTCTGTCAGCATATATGCCTATTTCCGGCACATTGAGGATAAAACAAACATCAAATATAATATATTATGTGTTATCAACAGCAACATCGATATGAAATACCAAATAATACAATTGGTGCATCTCTTCCATTCAACAGCAATCTTACAGTAGACTGGAACTGGGAAACTGGAAAATCCTAAAAGCAGTTAAAAAGCAGGGTTATGTCATAAAACAATCTCTGTAATCTGTAGTTATCCCAATTCAATGATGCGTCGCATTCCATATGCTGTTGAAATAGGTTTAGAAAATAAAGGTGAAGTGCGGCTTGTATGTAGCATGGCAAAATATATCTCTAACCCTATTCGTTATCTCTTTTTTCGAACATCACAAGCAAATCAAATCAGTTCAAAAGTGATAGCGATAGTGAATAATGGCAATCTATCGGTTGGACAATGTCGCTGAGAGTGGCTTTGATCCAACTGGACGTGATTGGCTCGAAGGAAAGCATCCTGCAAGGTGCAATAAATCTAATAAGAATTGCTTCGGTCGAAAAAGAATAGCCACCTAATCGTCCTCCCGGAAAGCTTCAATTGTCCATACGACGGAGAAGCGTTGAAAAACAGTGCGAAAGGTCCCACATGGCGAAACGAGTCGGATGTTGGCAAAAGCTGCTCAGGACTTTGATGTACACATCGTTGGAGGTTCGATTGTGGAGCTGAGTTCAGGAAAATTGTACCTAACCTGTCCCGTTTGGAGCCCCAGTGGTGAACTGATTGCAAAATATCGAAAGGTAATTCGATTTAAATTCCAAATTCCTATTACAATCATCCGCTAATCCTATTAGTTTGCAGGTGCACTTGGGTGATTCAACCCATCAACAGTACCGATTGTTAACGAATCTAAGTTGTTCACCCCAGGAGGATGCCTTCGTACCGTTTTAATATTGGATCTACAAAAATCGGCCTCGGAATCTGTTGGGATATGCGATTCCCGGAGTTTGCCTCTTGCTACCGAAAACTGGTATGCGATGTGCTGATATATCCTGTCCCATGTGACGTCAATACTGGAGGCACGGCACTGGGAGCTTCTAGCTCGGTCCCGCGCCGTTGATAATCAGAGTGTTTGTCATATTCTGCTCAACGGCAAGGAATAGCAAGGCACGTTTGGTGGCGTATGGACATTCGTTAGTCGTGGATCCTTCAGGAGCGTTGGTAGTGGAAGGAGACGAGAAGCGAAGGTGTATTCGTTGCGGATTTGAACTTTTGCTTAATAAAAGAGGTGCGAGGGCAGATTCCGTTGGTGGAGGGAAGACGGGTTGATTTATACAATACTGTTTGAAAATTTGCATAGATTTTTTGTATAGTTTTAGTCGTACTGAAATGTAGCAGGAAATATAAACAATCGGGAAATCAGCTCAAAGCAGGTTATTGGGACGTTGGTTCTCACGGATTCTCCGGTGGACTGGCTGCGAGATAGTGTTCTTTGGATTTCGTTAAATAAAATGCGCGAACGAAACACTATTCAAAGGTACTCGAAACTTGATTTTATACGATAGAAGTTTTCGATGTACACTCATGGGATCACGCAGCAACCTCTGATCACGAACAGTTGGGCATTGGTGAGCTGTCACGTTTTTTCAGTATTTTTGTGTGATGAAATTTATCCTTATTAGAATCTTAATAATAACCGTCGCGTGTGATAGTGGATGCTGTGTTTATGATCAAGTCATACCTATTATATTTGAGAAACCTCTTTCAATAAAGTAAATAAGTCCAAGTTGGCTTGTAGACTTTTTAAAACTAACATATATTTCACCTATTCGAATACATCTCGCATGCGTTACATCTACACTCAGCTCACTCAGCAGTGAGAACTCTGCGAGCGGGGTTATCCTATTACCTCGAAAGGGTCTTGCCACTACAGCTTCTTCCCCGTTTAGAAAAAACTATCATCGAATCAAAATACAAAGGTTCTGAACCTTTTACATTCAAACTTGGAATATTCAGATCAATACTCCTTTAATCGAAAGTTCATGCAAAAACAAATAAAAATTCATTACGAAATAATTCTGCTATTCACATAATTCAATAATATATAAAATCCTGTCTTCTTCTTTTCTTCGGCTTTCTCTGACTACGCCTTTGTTGCATTCCTTCACGTAAAATTCGATCATCCCCAAGTGGGACGGTCTTCTCTCGCATCTGAAGACTGGAACTCCTGCGACGTTTTCTGATTGGAGTTTCATCAGGGTGCATTCTCCTCAAATAATAAAGACTCGGCAGCGAAGCCATAAAAATCCGAATCCGAATAATCGGACACGTCATCAATTGGCCTTTTACGGTTGCTGTTGGTTGGTTGCGTATGTTGTTCAATGTCGGCGCTGGACTCATTTGAATGCCGTGTTGGACTCTCTCCTTTAAACACAAAACGCCGAGGAACTCGGTGGCGAGAGTCTTCGAGGTACTTAAGCTGGCGCTTATGTGCCGATATTATTCGGCCGCCTAACGAAATCTGTAAAACGTTGGGAGAAATGTGCGTTAAAAATTTAGCTGGTATCCATTGTTTAATGTCAGTCTTGTTAAGGTTTTTATAAAACACTAAATCTCCATTGCGTAAGTTAGTGAATTTGTCATGCTTTTTGTCTGTATTCGTAGAGGAACATGCACGCCGATCATCATTGTCTGGTTCCGTCAAATTTTACTTAAAACTGTATTTGGGGTTAATCAGGTCCAACGTTGTCTTAGGTCTGTACGAAAGAAGGCGTTCTGAGGGAAATGTATTGTCTGAACCCAAACAAATGTTTCTGTAATTCATTAGAAAATACGATATTTGTTCGTCTGTGTCTAGCAACCTGACCTCTGGATCAAGAAGGATTTTTTTTAAAACGTCCTTAACCAGACGAACCGCTCTTTCAGCCTGGCCGTTGCTCTCTGGGTGATAAGCTGGACTTTTCATTACCACTACACCCTGTTTCTTAAAAAAGTTAATAAAATGCTCCGAATTGAAAGGCGGTCCTCCGTCAGTGACTAGCACGTCAGGTAAGCCAAACCTGGAAAAAATGCTAAGGAAAACCTTAATTACTTTCTTGCTATCTGTTCCGTTTTTCATTTGTTCAAGTTCTACCCATTTGGTATGGCTGTCCACTACAACCAAAAAAACTTTCCTCTCAAAAAAGAAAAACCCGCATTAATCCACCGATGGTGTGACTGAACCCTTCTTACACTTCACCAGAATTACAAACTCAAATGTGGGCAATATTGTACTGGATACATATTTTCATCAGAAATTCCAAGAAGATTCAGAAATATTCAATATGCCATACATTCAGTTTATAAAGTAAACTATTTGTCAATCCTGAACGTTTTGTTGGGCAATGTGATTAAAATATAACCATTAATAGTTTTTAATAACCTGTTTATGCTAGTTATAAAAGAGGAGAAATTACATAAATATTAGAAAATTCATATAATCAGTCCATAGCATGCACTATTAGACAATGCTAAGTGTCAATTTTGATTATCGATATGGATTCAAGATGCTTAATAAGTACATATTCGTTGAAAATAGTAAATGGAGACTTTGTGTAATTTTCGAATATACTCGGTGCAGTTGAAAACCAGCCACTCGAGCCAATCGATGCTGCTCTAATTCTATACAGTCGCATAGTGTGGCTAGTCCGCTGTATGTGCTATACAACGCTCCAGATGCGACACAATAGAATGCAAGCGGCATCGATTGGTGTGATTGGTCTTGTTCGGTTTTGCACTGCAACGAGTATATTGTCATCTCACAATTATGTGCTCTCAGGTATTGTTTTGGTCATATCTCCATGAAGGATTATCCAATCATAATGAAATTTTGACCAGTTATTTGGAAATATCATAGCTTTGATTTGACACCAACAAAACTAAAATCGGTACACAAATAGCTCAGTATGTAATCGGAGACTAAACTGTTTGATTACTATTATAATAGGCCTTCAAGTACTGTTTCGTTCATATCTTCGTAACGAAATGTCCGAATGAAAAAAAAATCAATAGCGTTCTATGGGAATGTTGTAGCTTCCATTTGCCGTCAACAGAACTGAAATCGGTTCACAGATGGCTGAGAAACCGATGTGACATTATTTGTAACGCACACACACACATACACACACACACACACATACACACACACACACACACACACACACACACACACATACATACACACAGACATGTGCTCAGTTCGTCGAGCTGAGTCGAATGGTATATGACACTCGGCCCTGTGGGCCTCGGATAAAAAGTCGAGTTTTCAAGCGATCTTAATACCCTTCTATTGATGTAAGAAGGGTAAAAATCGGCATGGAGTCTGCTGAAAGGTTTCTTCGTGGGAATCCAAGGAGAGTATGGTGGACGTTTATTATCAGCCGTGGTTTCCTGGCAGACTCGACATGATTTAACATATTGCTCAATATCTTCGTTCATTCCAAACCAGTATACGGTCCGTCTGGCCAGCTGCTTTATCTTATGCATTCCCGAATGATTTCTGTGTAGAAGTTTCAATACTTCCATCTTCATGGAATCCGGAATCACGACTCTATCCTGAAAAAGAATGCAACCGTCAACCTCCTCCAGATCCTGATAATGCGAATAAACCATCTGGAAACTCCTGTCCAATCGATTCGGCCAACCTTTATGCAGATAATTCATGATATTAAGGAGGAATTCATCCTTCTCTGTCTCAGTAGCTATCTGTTTGTAATCCAACGGGAAATCTTCCGTAAAATTGAGGCTTTTGACGAATTCTCCATCTAACTCTTTAGGAATCTCCTGAGAAATAGGAAACCGCGAGCAAAAGTCCGCATTTCCCATTTTCGCCGAAGGTCTGTAGACGATGTCGTAATCGTAAATTGAAAGATCCATCACGTAACGCTGCAATCGGGTGACCGAAATAGAGTTTCTACCTTCTTTCCCAAAAATGCCGATCAGTGGCTTATGGTCGGTATAAATCGTAAACTTTTTTCCATGTAGAAATTTGTGAAATTTCTTCACTGTACTAACGACTGCTAGCGCCTCTAAGTGGAGAATCGGGTACTTTTTCTGGGCATCGTTAAGCGTGAATGAGGTGAAAGAGATTGGTCTCTCTTCCCCATTTACCACATGGGCTATTACTCCACCAAGGCCATAATTGCACGCGTCAGATACAACAATAACAAGTTTTTTAGGGTCGAAATATTCTAAAACATTTGGACTCAATAAAAACTGTTTGCATTGATTAAAAACCAAGTCGCATTCAGCATTCCAATCAAATCGCACGTTCTTTTTTAAAAGTCCATAAAGAACTCTAACCCGAGAGGATAAATTTGGGATGAATTTAGAATAATATGTCACCAATCCCAAAAAAGCCTTAAGTTCTGTGACATTTCCCGGAGCATGGGCTTTGCGAATAGTCTCAACTTTATCTGGACATGGAAGAAGACCAGCTTCGGTCAAAACATGACCCAGATATGGCAATTTGTCAACAAAAAACTTGCATTTTTTATTTTAAAGTTTATTTTAATATTGACCTTAGCTAAACGTTCTAGGACTAAAAAAAGCTTTCTTTTACAGTCATTGAAATCCTTCCCGGCAATAAGAACGTCGTCCAGGTAACAGAATACATTATCCAGACCCTTCAATACCTGGTCCATTACTTTTTGGAAAATAGCGGCACTGGACGAAGCCCCTTGTGGCAGTCTGTTATATACGTAGAGGCCTTTAATAGTGTTGATGACCATGAACTTTTTGGATCGCTTTGAAAGCAAAAGCTGAGAATACGCCCCAGCAAGATCCAAAGAGCAAAACATCTTCGACCCAGAGAGCGCAGCAAACATGTCTTGTGGCAATGGCAGAGGGTATTTGCTAGGAATTATCCGTTTATTTATTGACACCTTGCAGTCTATAACAAGTCTAATACCCTGATCTTTCTTGATTACTACCACCACCGGAGATGCCCATTCACTGGCCTCAATTGGAGTGATAACTCCATCTCTTTCCAGAGAATCAAGATGCTCAATCACTTTATCCCTCAATCTCAAAGGCACCTCGTACGCCTTCTTAAATACAGGTATATCATCACTAAGAAGCAAGTCACCTTCAAAACCAACAATTGGATTCAACAAATTCTTATCGAACAGCTTTGGAAACTTACTCTTTATTTCTACAACAGCTTCTTCCTTCGTATTCTCATTGACAATGGCATTTATATGACTGGCGGGCATAACTGGTCGAGAGAAAGTGTTTCGCCATCCTTGGTAGAAAATATCTAGCCAGCCACGTCCCATAAGCGGCACGAAGTCCTTATCTCCTCGAAGCACTATCAAATAAAGCTCCTTTGTATATCCATTAAGCTGTACTGATACCCTTACTTGTCCCAAAATACTAAGCCTATTGCCATCGATCACATACAGTTTCTTTCGGCTGTCTTCGATGGAACACTTGCTAAAATTTCGCAGAAAAAGAGTCTCTGAAATCACACTTTCCGCAGATCCACAATCCACTTCCATGGTCAAACGCCTTTTCTGAACCATTACATCCACGTAGCATGGCTCATTGATTTTACTTTTGGCGGAAATCATCATACATGGTGACTCCTCATCTTCGGAGTCAGAAACCAAATCCTGTTTTAACCGCTTGAAAAGACCCGAAGCATGAGATGATGGCTTAGGGGAACCGATAAACTTTACAAAAGGTTTAGTCTTCCTCGGACTTTTTCTTTTCAATCTAAAGCAAAATTTTTTTGTGTGCCCAGCCTTATGGCAAAAAGAGCACGTAAACACTTTATCTGCATCGGTCTTATCACTTCTCTTATTTCCACTTCTATCTCTCATATAATAAGAACGGTCGCGATCAAAACTCCTGCTTCTGCTGCGAAAAGATTGCCTAGGCGGACTACAAACCTCCCGTCGACCCAACCTGGCTACCACACTGGCCCTATTCTCCTCGCCACGGGTAACAAAACGAGTTCTGTCCGATGACAATTCCTGAGTCACAATCAATTTTTCTGCTTTAGCCGCCGTAAGTTCTTCTTCATCAAACAGTCTACGTTGCACTTGCCTGTCATATACACCGATTACAAGTGCATCTCGAATTGCACGCTCCTTAAAATTTCCAAAGTCACATAGCTCAGCTAACTGCTTCACTGCAAGTAAAAAATCTTCAGATTTCTCATTCTGACCTTGTCTGCGGGTCCAAAATTTATATGTGTGAATCACGTCAGAATCCTTTTTGTCGTATCTCTTTTTTAGTTCTTCTATAATTTGGTTATAAGTTAATTCCCTGACGTTCTGACCCGGAAATAATAACTTCACCTGATTGAAAACCTCAGTGCCACAGACGGCCAAAAAGGAAACCTTGTATCTATCCGCGGAGTAATTATTGTGCTCAAATAAAAACTCAAGCTGTTCTAAATACTGCGAAAATGGGATCGTACCGGGCACATATGGCTCAGTCGTCGTTGTCAAAGACATCCTAATGGCAAAAATAAAATGCACAAAATGAACAAAAATCAATCACTGAAATCGTCTACGTCAATCTAAATCACTAACAAAATTAAGGTAAACAAATGGATAGAAACCAAAATCACATACCTGTTTGTCTGCAATGAACAATCCAAAAGCTCACTGCAAAATTATGAGCAGCCAAACGCGAAACAAAAGCGAGTTAAAGCACTATGCACTTTTATGCACTCGGTGCGGCAGCTGTACCAACAACAACAACCAACAACTTCAACAGCAAGCAATCTCTTCCTTCCAAGCGCGCGGCCAACAAAGGTTACTGACCTTCACCCCCAGCAGTAGCAAAACAATGCACTTTTGCAATTCGTCCTCCGGTTCAAACTGTCCAACGCTGAGATGCAGTTCGAAATGCAATCTTCGCTGTTTACTTCGCTTACGAACTGTCATACACTAGACCACTGACGTGAGACGTGAGGAGAATCTCGGCGCTCTCAGCTGCCACAGTTGATCACAATAGGGAGGGGTGATTCAACAGCGTCTTTTGTATTTTTATGCTGCGGATGAAAAGAAAACGGTCTTAGAAATTGTACAATGTCGGGTTTGTAACAAAAGCTTATTATTTCAATTTACTATTGAAAAAAAAAATGTACTAATATGAAATAGTACGGCTCTCTCACAAAGGTGGAAATGGACTATGCCAAATTTACTGGAAATACAGTTTTCCAAGGCAAAAACTTTACCAAAAATGAAAAGGGAAATCAATTAATTCACTCCACAAGCACTAATCATGATGAGCATTTTTTTTATGCACTTATCAATTTGCACGCGAGTTTACACAAATGGTGAATACAAAACGATACAAAAAAAAAAAAATCTTTCGATTTACACTATATCGCACTTTTCACCAACTTCAACTTACGCCGAAAAATCCACACCAAAAGCACACCTGCCGACGGTCGTGAAATGCACGGGAGTTGAAATAAAATTCTATCTCGTCGCCACTATTATATTTGAGAAACCTCTTTCAATAAAATAAATACGTCCAAGTTGGCTTGTAGACTCTTTAAAACTAACATATATTTCACCTATTCGAATACATCTCGCATGCGTTACATCTACACTCAGCTCACTCAGCAGTGAGAACTCTGCGAGCGGAGTTATCCTATTACCTCGAAAGGGTCTTGCCACTACAATACCTAAACATCATTTGTTTGTTGAATAGAACTGAAATTCGGTGTAAATCGATTTCGAAAACGAACCGATTGGTTCACGTTTGCTGATTGTTGCTGGTTATCCGGGTGAGCGCTTTCCATTTTACTGATTTATTTGTCGTTTTTCCTGAGAGGAACGAAAATTAGTCGTCGAAAAATGCCATTGACAATATTGACAACCTTGATTACAAGAGGTGTGTTAACGATTTCGTGGATGGAAAGAGGAAGGCTGTTTTTTTTCAGTAATGAAGCAATTCTACGCTTGGACGTCACCTTATTCCGATACATCTTTTGATTCGAACTTTTTCGGTTATTCAGATTTCCATAACAGGTTAGGGTAGTAGGTTTGACGTGTATTTTCTTCCGTTGTGTTTTCCGATATTATAAAACAATTATTATCGGAGTAATTCATGTTTGACCCTTACTGTATCGCCACCGAAGCCATTCTTAGCTGAACCGGCTTGTACCTGGAAGCTCAACTAAACTCAACTCCAGGACTCGGGAAAATCTCTCCGGACATCCGGTATCCTACAAACACCGATGTTCGGCAAACTTCTCTTGGTAAACCAATTCCACCATGGACCAGTTCCATTACCGACATGGCATTGCTGTAGATACACTTCCACAGTTGGAGGAATTAAGTTCGAGATACGATGTACATCGAACGACTTTCGTTCATCTGCAATGCCATATGGGGCAAGCTTGGGCGTTTTTGATAGGCATCATTTAGGTACCGAGGAAAAAGCAGAACGCTAAACAGTTAGACCTCGCAAGGGATTTTCAGACAATTGAGAGTTGGTAATGTTGGATTATTATCGTAATCGACCAAATGATCCGAACACACCACTGAAGTGAGTGGACCAGGGGCCTGGCAACCCTATCCTTGTTACTAGCGTTTGACAGTATGCAACATATCGCGGAAATTATTTGAATAAGGCCCGTCTGACGTTTGTTCCTACGGGCACGAGTGGCAGTATTGTTTACAAATAATGAATCTTTTGATGTTTGGACGTTAGAGATGTTGGCTAAAGCAAAATGAATTCTCGCCAGCTCCTTGGAGTGGACGCATTTTTGTGTAAAGAATGAACTCTGATGAATAGTGATATTGTTATTGAAACCCCAACTGCTCGAATGTATCCCTATAAAAGGTATCTGAAATAAGTTGTGAGCTTTTGTTGATAGACGAACTCAAGTGTAGTCATTGTTTATGTTAGTTTGAGAAAGTCCCCCAAAGTTAAAGGTAAGTGCTCTCAAAAACTCGGAGCGAAACAGGTAATTTTTATCCTTTTTTGTCCCCTGAATTATATGATCATATCACTTATCAAGGTGAATCCTGATACATCGAGCCCTACCCTACTAACATAGAAAACTTCCTACCTGTGACCTTTGTGGGGATGCAGAGGTAAACACGGTCCCTGATCAGCAAAGGTCACACTAACTTTCCTTCTCTAATCCCAACTGATTGCAAGGACGTGGCCGCCGTCATTAATGATTATTAAAGAAATTCAGTCACTGAAACGTGTACAGTGAGCATGGTCGGTTATTTTACTGATTCTGATCAATCACGGAGTAGCAACCATTGATACGTGCAGTCAGTCAAGCTAAGCTAAGTTAAGCTAGAGTTTTTCGATGTACACTCGATGGTTGTTATATTCGACTGACTTCTATTGGTCTTCTGATTCAGGTTATCAGTTAAGAAAGGGTATTGTGTTGCTCGAAATAGAGTGTGAGAAAGTCTCCCTACGAGCATTCTGCTCTGCTTTGTGGCATTCAAAGTAGGTTTAGTATGAGTGCCTTAATTTAACTTGGGGTAAATTCAGCGATTGTTGGAAGTTCCCTAGCATACCGCCCACGAATGAAATATAAATTTCAATCCTATCTCCTATCTAAGGTGGGTTTATTTTGCAATCGAAGTACTAGTAGTGTATCGAACTCAAATACAATAATTTTAACAATTTTAATCACTTCTGCTTTCCATCGGGTTCGCTGCTGTTTTCTCGATAAATATTGGAATATCCATCACTTCCAAATGCGGAGCAGCTGCCGTTGGGATAGTTGATTGCTGGGTAATTCTTCATAGGATAGTTCCGGGATTGTAGTTAGCAGTCTATGAACCAGAAAGTGGCGTGGTTTAAGGACGTCCAAGTCTTCGAGAGAATTGCTAAGCTGCGTTAGAGGCTGGGAGTTCCGTAGCGAGGCGATCGCAAGCGTAAGAAGGAGGTGCGTCTTTAGGGATCCAGCCACTGCTTCTCAGATGCCGCCAATGTGGGGTAACTCAAGGGATGAAAGCGAACTGGATCCCTTCCGCGGAGCACTGTCGTGTAACATCCAATAATTCGCTAAGCGCGCTGTGAGGTCCGACAAAGTTGGTTGCATTGTCGCAATAAATTGTCCGTGGTACTCCTCGACGTGCCACGAAATTCTTCAGAAAAGCGATGAAGGATTTTGCGGATAGGTTTCCAACGAGTTCAAGGTTCATCGCTTTTGTTGATAAGCAAACGAGGACCGCTACAAATGATTTTTGCAGAGCAGCTTTTCGAGTTGCTGGCCGAAGATAGAATGGACTGCAAAAATCCACTCCAGTATTAAGGAACGGCAATGTTGGTCATACTCGAACAGAAGTAGGTCGGCCATGATCTGTTCGGCGGAGCTTGGTCGGCAGTCGTGGTTTACTTTTCTCACAACATCGCACTGTCGGAGAGGTCAGTATTTTGCACGAACGATAGCTGTAAGTAGCGTAGGTCCCGCATGCAAATGACTAAAATGATAGTATCGAACGGCTAGTTGAGTTAATGGGTGCTTGTTATCCACGATCATAGGTTGCTTTTGGGCATAGGGAATCGCTGCGCTGTTGAGACGCCCTCTCATGCGAAGACCCACATTGGCGAGCATTGACCGGTGGTGTAAAAAGTAACTTTTGCGTGACATAATTAATGGAAGTTCCCTTATCATTTCATAAAATGGTTGATTATTGTTTTCGGTGCTACAATAGCTTTATCTGGTGGTACTGTACTGTGGTACCGCACGTATTGCATGAATTTAAATTGTCCTGCTTCATACTAGTTTGACACCGAAGGCGGAAATGAACACCGACGAATGAAAAGCTTAGTCGAAAATGTAATGGTATGACCATGTCTGTCACCACAGCATGTGGTCAACGAGCTCCACTGCTGGCATGCCACGGGATATGATATCTGCTGGGTTATCGATATCTGAGACGCGTCTCCAACTCCCAGATGCGGATGCCAAAAAACTGTTTCCAACGAGATAGCGAAGCGGATAACCAAAGGACGACAATTGTGGAATCCATTCAAAAAAACGGACGGACTTGGATTTGTAGACTGCCTTCTACCTTTTCGAACAAGTGACTCAAAAGAAGTGCTCCCCAGAGTTCTAGTTTTTCGGTTCCATCTGGCGCGACTTTTGACTTCGCAAGCTAGACGAAATAGTGTGGATATAGATGCACGCGCCGTATGCGCTTCCGGGTGCATCACTGAACCCATGCAACTCAACGTAGACTGGATCAATACAGAGAGCCGCCCGCCGTGGGACGGAGAACAAGTCGAGCACCTCAAGGTCACTCCTAAATTCCTTCCAGAATTATTGTTGGGAGACATTCAACATATTATCCCAGGGAATTTTCGGTTTCCATAACTCTTGCATTAAGAATTTTAACCGTAGCACAGTTGGTCCTAATAGGCCCAGAGGGTCGAAAAAGCGTGCCAGCTAAAAAAGCACCAATCGTTTGGTTTTCGGAGCATTATGAGACCAAGCAGGTATTTTGAAGCGAAAAACGTTGTCAACGGGCTGCCACAGCAACCCCAAAGTTTTCACTGGTGAGGATGACGAATCAAGTTCCAACAGATTCCGTTCTTAACAAAGCTTGAAATTTGTCCTGGGAATGTGGCCAAAATCATGGGTGCCTAACGTTCTGTGTAATTCGTGTAAAACATGCCTGCCTAGGTGGATAGCAGTTAAAGGTATGTATCGCTTCAAATTTGTTATATACTCTCATTTCTGTCACTGTAAAGTCGCTATTTGTCCTTTGATAAGCCAGTTATTTGTAATGAACCTTTTTGCCATGCTACGGATTGTTATTTCTGCCTCACCGAAGTTCAACAACATGGCCGCCATAAGTCGGTGCAGTATGCTGATGTGCAATCCGTAGAAAAACCAACTCCACATTCGAATTCAAACCGGTACCTTATTCGCCTAAAACGAAAAAGGGAGTCTTCATTTGAAGATAGTGCCCAGCTGGTTAACGAGGACGCAGATCAAAGCGACTCAAAATTTGATACAAATCCATCATTATTTTCCCAAGCAGAACTCTATGATTTGGTACGTGATTTGAAATTGTCGAAACAGAAATCTGAACTGCTTGCATCACGCTCAAAAGAAAGAAATTTATTAGAGCCTGGTGTAACAATTTATTAAGGACTGGACTCGGAAAAATTAGACACACAAAAATAATCGCCACGAATTCATTTGAAATCAAATTTTCAAATTTTCAGGGATTAAATAACTATATATTAGTAATTTTTTATCATAATTTATGTATTGAATTTCCTCCCCCAAGCTGAATGCTCGTACATTTCTCTTAACACTGCTCATGAGATCTTGGGCGAGGCTTTGTCTATCTTCCATACACAATTTCTCCCAGTTTTTCTTCAAAGCTTCATCGGTTTTGAATGTTTTTCCGCTTTTCTTCAACTTCTTCTTCATTATCGCCCAAAACTTTTCGATCGGACGAAGCTCTTGTGAATTTGGCGGATTCGCCTCCTTCGGGACCACATTAACGCCCTTCGTAATGGCACGAAGCGAGCTCCGGCCAGAACAGCGTGGGACCACGGTAAGAGCGGAGGAAGGGCAGCAAGTGCTTCTGCGAGCATTCCTCTCGATAAATCTGCCCGTTTATGGTGCCGGTTGTAACGAACGGCTTGCTGTACCGTCCGCACTCGCATATCGCCTGCCACAACAGGTACTTCTTTGCGAATTTGTCCATCTT
Organism: Aedes japonicus; assembly: GCA_034211315.2. Lineage (NCBI taxonomy): Eukaryota > Metazoa > Arthropoda > Insecta > Diptera > Culicidae > Aedes > Aedes japonicus. Next base: position 39,354 of record JASCZW010006065.1, read on the forward strand.
TCTCTTCTGGAACTTTTGCAGAACCTTCATGCGGAACGTACCGACAAAAAACTCAAGGCTGGAGATATGTTTGGTGTCCGCCTTGATTTATGTCTCGTCGCCCATGACGAGACAGCCTGGCTTGACCAACCACACACGGTACAGCTTCCGCGCACGCAATTTGGCCACCGTGTTTTGCTTGTCAGTCCGGTTTGGCGCCTTCTTGACATTAAAGTTTTATCCATACCACTTAAATCTAGTTAAAAGATTGCAACAGTTTGTTATGCAATGCATAGTATTAACCTATTGCAATTATTATTAATTATATTTTTTGATCCGTGCAGTGTATTAATAAGGGCGCGCTGTGAACGACTAATTCATGACGGCAGAAACATAGAACAAAAGTGCAGTAACAAGTGCATTTCTAGACAAAATCGTCAAAAGGTCGACAGTAACAATTGTAAACGATGACTTCAAACGTAAATTTCCTGGAAATGCCAAGTTATCTATATCCACTACCAACAGAAAGGCAATAACTCCCTGTATCTGTTTCTGGTGCTATTTTGTTTATGGGAGCAAGCAGATTCTAGAAAAATATGCTAGAAGTCATTGTTTACAAATGTTACTTTCGACCTTTTGACTATTTTATCTAGACTTGATATACACTCAGCGAAATAAACTTTCGATATTCATAAGATTGCATTATGATTATTTGCTATAAGAAATCAGTATGAATTTCATAAGTTTATCTTATGAAATATAATGATGTCGAAAAAATAAAAATATGGAACAACCTGGATTCGAACCTTGAACGTGGAGGCTGTGGGTCCAGTTACTTGCCCACTAGTACAGTAACCGTTCGCTCACTGGGCTTAGAGCATAGCCCAGTTAGTGGATGCTACTCGGTAACTCGGTAACGGTTAAGAATGTAATGTAATTTAATATGTGGTCTACTATTGAATGGTTTTGGTAGAATCAATGCAAAGGTGCATTGTTTCCAAAAATCTTATCTTTTGATTCAACAATAAATGCTTTTTGTTTTCAATAGAAGCTTACTTTGTAGCGCTTTAAGAAACAAAAGAAGTTGCTGTTGGTTCAAATATAAAATCGGTATTGTTTGAATAAATAAAAATTATGGGTAAGCCGTGAGTCAACAATAAAATTTGTTGAATTTATACAGAAGAATATATTTCTCAGCGAGTAGATGTACGAATTATGGGAAATTGCGCCAACTGGTGATGCCAATCGTCATAAGATACCTTTCGTTTAGAAGATCACATTTAAATAGTACGTTTCCATTTATCGAAGCTTTAGATTTTGGTCGGAAATGATAAGATAGCCTTAATCAATTTTTCTTAAAATTTCAGATGTCTTACACCACTTGGCCATAAATGTGTTTCTTTTATGGCAACTCCTAGAAGAAATACATGCGATTGACCATCAAAGGAACCAAATTTTAAAACTATGGCGATAATTGGTGCAGTGTTCCAGTAAATGGCAAACGTGGTAAATAATACAAAAACAAAGGTTTGGTTAAGTTTCGATATTTTCTCTTCAAAATATGGATTGAAAGCTTTCATTTGACGTATTGAAAGTGCGGTTTTCCCAGAATTTTTGAACATAGTTCTTGACTAGTATAAATTAACCCTTTTCTACTTGCTACTTTGCTTGCACAAAAAAATTTACACATTTAATTTTTTCTTTCAAATTGGTTATTTTGTTAAGTAACCCCCCCCTTCCCCATATGTCACAATAAGTAACGGTTGCTCCCTCCCCCTTCATGCGTTACGTAATTTGTGCACAAAGCCTAAGGAGCATAACGTTCAAAAAGACTAGCCAAAGAGGACAAGTTTGACTCTTGGGAAAGAAAACGTGAAATGTGTTCCTCTCGTGGAGGAAGATCAAATTATTCTCCCACCGTTACATATAAATCTTGGACTCTTCTAGAATTTTGTAAAAACGTTTGAAAGGAATGGAACTGCATTTGAATATCTGAAATCAGTAGTCCCAAACATATCGGATGCAAAGATTAAGGAAGGTTTTTTCGTGGGTCCTCAAAAAAAAAATGATTGAGGACAAACATTTCCTCGCAGTTTTGGCTCCTGATGAGCAAGAAGCGTGGAAATCATTTCGGCAGGTTGTTACGAATTTTCTAGGAAACACTAAAAGTTCGGATTATGTTGAAGGTATTGAGAATTTGCTGGAAAACTATAAGAAAATAGGTAATATTAGGTCTAAAAATAACTTATCAAGTTACTCATGTTTCATGTACATTTATCTATAAAGACTGTATTCGTTGAAATTTGGACACACAGAATAGGTCACCAAAAATTTTCCTTGAGCCCGATTCTTTTCAAACTTTCTGGAAATAAAGTACTACTGGTAAAGTACAGTACTAATGGTTAAGTTTTGACATCATTGGTTTATTGAACCTCTTCTCCCAACCCAAATGCCCGCACCTTTGCCTTGACCCCTTTCATCAAATTTTGGCAATGATAGGACCGACTTGCTTACCTACTTTTAGCCACACTTTCTTTAGTTCAAGTTTATTTTCTATCAATTTTAGATTTTAACGAGCTTTGCCTTCATGGTTACCCAAAATTTTTCAATTGGGCGAAGTTCCGGGGTGTTTGGAGGGTTGACGTCTTTTGGTACAAAAACTAAATTATTAACTTTGTACCAGTCTAAGACGGGCCGGGATAGTGGCAAGATGCCAAATCTGGCCAAGACAGTGTCGGGCCATCGTGAGATCTCAAGAAGGGCAGAAGTCGTTTTTGGAGGCATTCGTCCTTGTAGATTTGTCCGTTGACGGTCCCAGAGGTGATGAAGGGCTGACTCATTTTGCCACTTCTGCAGATCGGTTGCCAGACAAGGAATTTTTTTGGCGAATTTCGGCAGTTTCTTTTTCCGTACACTCTCTAGAACGGCCAACTTAGAGGTGGCGACCTAGTGTTCCTGTCCTGGCATTTGTTTGGTGTCATTTGTTTAATGTAGGTCTCATCGTCCATCACAATGCAGAACGGTTTTGTGAGCCACTCCTGTCCTGAGTTCTGTTTATCGCTCCGGTTCGGTGCCTTCTGGACCTTGTACACATGTAATCCAGAACGTTTCATTGTTTTCTGCACAATACAAATTGAAACTTTCGCCTTTTTCGCAACATCCCTGATCGAAATGTTGGGATAACGCTTAAATTGGTTCAATACCATCCTGGCCTTTTCCGGATTTGATGTGCCACGTTTTTTGCCACTACCATTTTCCTGCTTGGTTGTCTTACGGTCCTTGAACGTTTCGATCACATGAGATACGGTTGAATGTGCGATTTCGAGCTGTTTTCCGATCCATCGATGAGAAGCGTTTGGGTGTTCGAAATGAGTGCCCAAAATTTGTTGGCGCACTATTTCTTCATTCGAAGCCATCACTGAAATCACTCGACCGATTTTGACGAAACTCATTACACAATTGACACAACACAATGAAATGCATTCAGTTAAAATTTCAATAATTTTTACCCACACGCTAAAAAGTTACGAACAATTGCGTGTGTCCAAATTTCATCGAATACAGTCTTTTATATATGAAAATGGATTTCTGTCTGTCTGTCTGTCTGTCTGAACCTAATAAACTCAAAACTACTGAACCGATCGGCGTGAAATTTTGTATGGAGGAGTTTTTGGGACCGGGAAAGGTTCTTAAAGAAGTTAGAGACCCCTCCCTTCTCTGAAAAGGGGGGCTCCCATACAAATGAAACACATATTTCTGCATAACTCGAGAACTAATCAAGCAAAGGATACCAAATTTAGCATGTGAGAATGTTTAGAAGCAGGAAATGTTTCTATGGTAGTTTGAGACCACTCCCCTCTCCGGGAAAGGAGGCTCCCATACAAATGAAACAGAAGTTTCTGCATAACTCAAGAACCAATCAAATAAATGGAACCAAATTTTACATGTAGAGCTTTCCGGAAGCAAAAAAAGTTTCTATGGTGGTTTGAAAACCCTTCTCTCTCATACAAATGAAACTGAAATTTCTGCATAACTCGAGAACTAATGAAGTGTGGGCTTCAAATGGTGAGTTGACAACTTAGCAGGAGGGTGCGACCGACCTCTGGTCCTCACAAGTTCCTACCTCTCGCCTCCACGAGTCATATGATCACAAAAGACTGCCAGCTGAAACATGGAGACGCTGGTTGGCGTAGCCTGGGCAATGTTGTCAATCCGACAATAGCGAAGTGAGGGGGTGCAACCGGTACATCATATCATAATTTTCATTCTCATATCTTTCAGGTCTTCCAGGTCGTCAGGTATTACAAAATAATTTAAAATTTAAAATCTTTTTTTTTCATGGCGGTCATACATTGCCTAAATTTTTCTGGTTCATAATGGATGCGCAAGTTTGTCTACAATTGCAACAAAACAGCAGTCGGCACACATGTAATTTTCAATTCATATTACAATCTCTCACTATATAATCTCACTATATATTTTATCTTATAGGACATTGTTTATTCATAGCCTAATTCTGTATATTTCATTACATGATCATGCCAGAAAGGTAAATTTCTCTCAGGTACCATACAGTTTAGAGAGGAGGTCTTGTGGTTATAGGATGATCATCTTCTGGTAGAAGCAGCAGTAAGAATGGGGATCAATTTTCAGCTGTATCTAGCACCGTCGGAGTGGCCTTCTCGAAAGTAGCAATGAATGTATATATAGATGTGTAGATACTAGTATGTGTTATTATATGATGCATGTTTTTACAAGCTCTAGCATATTTTCATTAATAGAAATGTTGACGACTCTCTCGACCACTCAACCTTTAATTCCTACATTATATTTTCCATTAAATGGCGTAATATAACCTTAACATTTCAGTACACGATCATCAACTACTATTTGAGCGGTTCAGAGGAACACAGCTGTTCATCATTATTAATTGCATATCATAAATATAATATTATGGAAGAAGTAATAAAATAATTAATAAAATTTTAATTGCTTCAGATTGGTGATCCGGCCGGTATAATTATTTTATTACATTATATCAAATAATAATCAAAATTAATAAATGCTCTTCATTCCAGAAGGTTACATATCAATATGTCATGATTAAATACGTAATAATATAATATTATGGTTTTATATACAATTGAATGCTTTATTGATATTTATACCTCAATGAATAACAAGATGACCTTCACATTCCAGAGATACAGTCACCCATCAGTGATACAAAGTGGTACGAAGCTGCATATTATTATTACTGCCTTAATATTATTATTTCAGCAGGTTAATTAATTTAGTTTAACATGGTTATCATAGGCTCGTGAACTCCAACTATTACATAATTTAACTAAATATCCTTATATAATTTTTTGCTCTACTATATATTCATATATAACATATTATTATTACATTACATCTATATTTATATAAATATAATAAATACTGGGTCGGAGGGAGCACCAGGGTATCATTCAAGCTGAAACTGGACGATGGTTTGATTGACTGCCTGAGTCTAGGAGGGAACAAACAGTATCATTTCTTATCCTACCGCTTCGAGTGTGGTGCTGCGAGTTCTACTCCAACAGTTTCAGGGAGAGTGACGCGCCCTTCTTAACAAGCCATCCTGTAGAAAGCTTAATGAGTATTGCGAATTGTGTTATTCGATTTGTTGGATCATATCGTTGGAAGGAGATTCTTAATTTCCCGTGGATTTCGTGTAAGTGTCTCTGCTTACGGGTCCACCCCTTCGTTTTTGGCCCTTCATACAGCGATAGTGCGAATTCAGATCGGTGGCCCAATTTGATCTTGCTGTTAAGTGGAGCTGCATCCAAGCCAAGGGCTAGAGGGGATGGTGGCTACTATACATACATACATACATACAACTCGAGAACTAATGAAGCAAAGGGAACCAAATTTGGCATGTGAGGATTTTGAAGGCAATTAATGTTTCTACGGAAGTTTGAGACCCCTCCTCTCTCTGGTAGGGGAAGGTGCCTCTTATACAAAAGAAACACAAGTTTTTGCATAACTCGAGAACTAATCAAGTAAATTTAACCAAATTTTACAATTGGTAGAAATGTTTCTATGGTAGTTTGACACTCCTCCGCTCTCTGTAAGAGGGGGCTCCCACACCAATAAAACTCAAATTTCTGCATAACTCGAGAACTAATCAAGGTGGTTTTTAGAGGAGAAAAATGTTTCTATAGTAGTTTGAGACTCCTCCACCATCTGGAACCTGGAGGGGGGGAGGAGGTTCCATAAAATGCAACACAAATTTCTGCTTCAACTCGAGAACTGAATCAAGTCAAATAGAACCACATTTGGCAGGTGGAGGTTTTGAAGGCAAGAAATGTTTCTAGGGTGACTCGAGACCCCTCCGCCTTCTGGAAGAGGAGACTCCCATACATATGAAACTCAATTTTTAGCATAACTCGAGAGCCAATGAGGCAAATGAAACCAAATTTGGCATCTGGGGGTTTTTGAAGGCAGGATTTCTATATATATAAAAATGAATTTCTGTCAGTCTGTCTGACTGTCCAACCCTTATAGATTCGGGAAGTTCTGAACCGACCAGAGTGAAAATTTGTATGCAGGGGTATTTAGTGCTGGGGAAGGTTCTTATGATTATTTGAGACCCCTTCTCTCTCAGGAAGGGGGGCTTTCATACAAATTAAACACAAATTTCTGCATAACTGCAGAACTACTCAAGCAAATTGTACCAAATTTGGCATGTGGGGGGTTTTAAAGGCAATTGTTGTATGGTTGTTTGAGAAACCATCCCCTCTGGTAGGGAAGGCTTCCAGGCAAATGAAACAAAAATTTCTACCAAACATGAGAATTATCCAGGTTACTAAAACACAAAACGTGTATTTCTCGGGTATGCATGTTATGATAGAATGCATGTTATGAACCCCTGCTTAGTCAATAAAAAAACTCATTCCAAAAAACAACCATAAACGTGCCAGTTCTATTGAATATGCCTTTATTAAGTTGCAAGCGTAGCAGCGCTCGCACCGGGTTTTTTTTTACCAGTCGTCAATCAGTATAGACGCGTTTTTAATTCGTTCCTGGCCACGTGCGTTTCGCGGTTTTTGTTTTTGCATACGCTAAGTTTTTGTGCGCTGTCTTTCAATAAAAATGAGCTGTGAAATTTGCTCACTGATGCTACGGTCGATACGGTATTGTGGACCTGCGTTGGATGTTCGCGTGCATTTCATGCAGCTTGTGTGGGAGGCCTGTTCAACGGAACCCGCTACGGAAAAAGACAAAAAAGTTGATGTGCAATCCGTGATATTCCACTATGCGGCAGCTCATGCCAGCTTTTGATTTCGCTAAATTTTGAGGTGAAAGAACTAACAGTACAACAGGTGAAACTTACTGAAATCATAAATAACAACACGGAGGTCACTCACCGCTCCAGTAAGCAAAATAATGTGGATGTTGTACATAAAGCTATCGAAAATATCGAGTCACAACTAACTGACATAAAAAATGAGCTTACGGTGGCAAGAAGCAGTGGTTCTGTTGGCAACGTTATTGCCATCAAGAACCACATTACATCATTATTCAACATAGCGATGCAGGCGTCTAAAGAAAATATATCGACGTCATTAAAATTGGCGACATCAGATATTTCTGAAAAATTTGAAAACCTTTAAATAAGGAAATGAAGGAGCTCTCAAGTCTCCACTTTAAACTCGCCTGCAACTGACACAACGCAGATTCCAACGTTTGATTTGGATATACTTAAGCAAGCCAAAATCTATATCAGCAAATTTGATGGAAGCACGCACCAATGCACCTTTAACTCCGTTACCTGATCCATTTCCCAGCCTTGAAGAAGAAATGGGTGGCGCCTTCTTGGAACGAGAAAAGTGTGGAAAGCGGATTGGAGCGATTATGAAGCTCGTAAATTGCGCCGATTGAATCAGCAGAAATTGGCTGAAAAGGCTAAAAAGAAGAAGAAACAGAATCTAGCCAAAAATAGTTGCATCAATGCCAACAACCATCACAACAACAACAACAACAACTACAACAATAGTAACCGTACTCACAACAACAACAACAACAACAACAACAACAACAACAACAACAACAACAACAACAACAACAACAACAACAACAACAACAACAACAACAACAACAACAACAACAACAACAACAACAATTTCAACATCGTCAGCAATCCATACAATCCACTACCACCTGATCGAGACCTTCTTGCGGCAGCGAAATATCGTTTTGCCAGGCACGCCGCCACTCAACTATCAGCCGATACACCTTCATCGAGGCGAAACCCTTACACCCGTACCCAGCAATTGATGATTATTCACGCATCGTTCCTGCAACAATCACCTCAACTGGATGGCCTCGGGGCGTTCTTCAGCTGAACCATGTGAGGGATGTTCATAAGTTCACAAAGGCATTCGAGTTTTCATCGGTATTGGACGAAACCCTTAGAGGAGGATAATGATTTTCAGAGTCTGACGATAACTTGACGGTGAATTAGTTTAAATAATTTTAATATAACGAATAACTCGAGTCAGAAACCCCCTACTCCCCAAACACAGTTAGGCACAGAAATTATAGTTTATTGCCAAAATTTTAACCGTATGAAAAGTGCGGTTAAAATTCAGAAATTCATACTCAAAATTTTGGGTTGCTCTATCCCAATAATTATGGCAACTGAAACCAGTTGGGACCAAAGTGTTAGAAGTGAAGAAGTTTTTGAATGCTTATAATGTTTTCTAGAAATGACCGCAATTTGGAAATTTCTGAGAAGAAGTCCAGTGCGGAGTGTTTTAGTTGCTATTTCACCAAATTTAATTCAGAAATCATTGATACATCTACAGTTATGGAATTTGAACATGCATGGGTGCAAGTACTATGGCAGGTGAAATACACGTATTTGCCACAGTGTATTTCCCCAAATAACGCCTCGCAAAGAAGCATATGACCATTTTTTTCAAATTGCTGATGAAATTATGTCTCAACTTTCACCAGAAGTGAAGTTCACATATACGGCGATTTTAATCAACGTAGTGCTGACTTCATTCTCATGAGCAATGATAACGAGTCCATCTTACTACCAGTCGTTGGGGAGAATGAAACATTGCAGCTATATTCGACAAAATCTGCAGGCCTGGGGCTCAATCAAATTAACCATGTAAAACCAACAAAATTGCTATTTGGATTTTTTATTGACAAATATTCAGGAAGACCACTGTGTAAGTAAATCATTTCTTCCATTATGGAAAAATGAAGCTTTTCATCACAGCAATTGAGTTTCCTTATTTGTTCATGAATACGAAAACCCAACGACTATGAATATGAAGAGGTCTTTCAATATCATTTAGCAAATTATGATATCATAAGACACAAACTTAGCGGAATTGATTGGCAAACGATTTTTAAGAATGAAGCAAATGTTGAAACTTCTGTTGAGGTTTTCTATAAATTATTGTTTGAAATAGTAGCTGAACAAGCACCACTCAAAAAAATTAGGCGAAGAGGTAATTCGAACCACCCAGTTTGGCATAATAAAGAAATAAAAAATTAAAAATCGGAAGCAAAAGGCCCACAAAATGTATAAAGAGATTGTAACAGTAATAATTCTGCATATGATGAAGTATAATTCAAACAAACCGAACTTGAAATTAAGTCTTGTCCAAAAAATTCTTCAATTATGTTCAAACTAAGCTGAAATCTGACAATTTCCATCTAGAATGCATCTACACTCAAATGTTGGTGATAACGCGGAAGAAATTTGCAATCTATTTGCAACATTCTTCCAAGAAATCTATACCATGTTTGATGAAGAAGATCGCGATTATGAATATTTCAATTTCTTCCCAGAATTTTCAAGGACATTGGAGTTAGTCAAGTCAAATTTCAAGACATTTTGGAAGGTTTGAATAAATTAGACGTTTCCAAAGGTTCTGGCCTGATGGAATACCACCCGTATTTATGAAGAACTTAGCATTAGAACTCACAGCACCTTTATTTTGGCTTTTAATACGTCACTGAATCTGGATTTTTCCCAAACTTTGGAAAAGTTCCTATCTAGCACCTATTTTTAAAAGTGGAAAAATCTGGACATTTGTAACTATCGTGGAATTGCCATTATTTCCTGCGTTCCTAAACTTTTGAAGCAATTATCAATGAAAAATTGTTTTCTCAAATCAAAAACAGACTGACTGAAAAGCAACATGGATTGTTCAAAGGACGATCAACTAGCACAAATTTATTGGAATTCGTCAACTACTCACCGATAGCAATGGACAATGGCAACCATGTAGAAGCTCTTTATACAGACTTCAGCAAGGCTTTTGATCGCATTGACATACCCGATGCTTCTATTACAAATTGCGAATGAATTGAGCAGGAATTCTCAGATGGCCTCGAATCCTATCTTACTAACCGTCAACAAACAGTTAGATTCAAAGGGAAGAAATCAAATCCTATTAATGGTCACTTCTGAGTCCTCAAGGCTCTCACTTAGGTCCCCTTTTATTCATTTTGTTTGAAAATGACATTTCCTTTATTCTCAAAAACATTAAATTTCTTATTTACGCTGATGACATCAAACTATTTTTAGAAATAAGAAACAAAGAAGATATCATGACATTTCAGAAAGAAATAAATGATTTCTTATACTTGGTGCAACAAAGTCCTTTACAGCTGAACGTAAAAAATGTAATTCGATAGCTTTTAGTAGGAAACGAAACACCCCAGACATAACTATCAATCTAGGGAATCAGCCAGTTGAAAATGTAAAAGAACAAGGGATAAGGAGTTATCTTGGACCTGAAACTAACTTTCATTGATCATTACAATACAATCATCAACAAAGCAAATAATATGCTTGACTTATAAAACGATTCTGTTACAATTTTCATGATCCGTACACAATAAAAACATTGTATATCGCATATGTAAGGTCAATACTGGAATATTGTAGCGTAGTTTGGTCACCATTTTCAGTCACCCATGAAGAACGACTAGAATCGGTGCAGAAGCAATTTTTACTGTATGCACTTCGTAAATTAGGTTGGACAAGGTTTCCGCTTCCGTCTTATGAAGCCCGCTGCATGCTCATCAGCATCCAATCATTAAAAGAGCGCTGCGACTTGCATTAGTATCATTCGTAAATGATATTGTTTCGCAACGCATTGATTCAGCAGAACTTTTGTCAAAACTTAATTTTTACATTCCGTCGCGGCAACTACGAAATAGAAATATATTTATAACAAGCCATCATCGTACAAATTACGCCAACTTGGACCTCTGAATCGGATGATGGCAACTTACAATAAGCATGGAGAAATGTAGACTTCACTATGACCAAAACAAAACTAAAACAATACTTCAATTCAATTAGATAATAACGAACGATTCAAAACATTAAAAATGTAAATCTGATGTGTTAGTTTTCTAAGGCGTACTGAAACATAAAATGTAAGCACTATTGTAACAAAACGGTCTACTATTGTTTTTTAGAAGGAGATATTCACTCATCACTCATGAGGCACCAAGAGTGAACAACAACGTTTTTTGCACAGAATGAAAGATGTGAAGAATAGTATTGAAAGGTCCGTCAGAGTGCGGCAGGTAGGAAAATTAACAGATGTTTTTGAAAATTGAGCGTGGGACTACCCCGCAGTGGGATGTTAGGCAAAGATTGACGTCCATGGTTCGAGTACCATTGGATACATGCCCTTTCGCTAAATTTTCAAAAACATCTGTTAATTTTCCTACCTGCCGTACTCTGACGGACCTTTCAACACTTTCTCTTCACATCTTTCATTCTAGCCAAAAACGTTGTTGTTCACTCTTGGTGCCTCATGGTGATGAGCGAACATCTCCTTCTAAATCATAATCGTTACTCCTCGCACGGAGAATACATATCATAACAATTTAATGTATGGTCTACTATTGATTGACGACAAAATAAATAAATAAATAAATAGCTAGTAGTTTATAACTCCTTGCTCTTCATGACTATAGGTGTGAACATGTCATTGAAAATACATTTCCTCCTTCCAGTTAGAGAAACCAAAACGACGCATAAACGACGAAGCTCAGTTAATAAGTTTTAATAAACTTATTTTAAAGAAATTTGCGTATAGTGTTCAAGAATGAAAAAAAAAACGGTGTCCGCGTGTGCGTGCGTGCGTGTGTGTGTGTGTGTGTGTGTGTGTGTGTGTGTGTGTTCGTGTGAGAGAGAGAGAGAGAGAGATGGGCGTACTTCCTTCGAATTTCTGTTTTTTCCCGCATTTCTGCACTTTTTACAAAAACCAGCCCTAATTTTCTTAGTTTTTTCTTTGCTACACATGCAATACATTTTTTTGTTGACGTTATTTTGGTATTATATGTTTCGCACAACTTTTTTTACAAATTTCCAGAAAAATCGCAAAAAGTTATATATACCTATAAATAGCTTCGAAAGTATTGCTCCTAGAATATTGCAATGTTGAGAAGATCGGTGCTAAATTTAATTTTGTTTCCTTTGATGACAAAATATTTCAAATTGGATCATACGCGTTGGAGATATTCCATTTTCAGTTAATGTGTTTTGGTTCATTTATTAAAAAATCAACTTTTATCCATATTTCGAAAACTGTTTTAATTATTTTTTGACGGCTTTTTTGAATTCTGCATTAAATTTGACATTTGAAACATTAGTCGAATTAAAAAGTTCATCACTTTGGATCAGAGATCGAAATTCTCACTCAGCTGGGTGAAAACCATGCTCTCTCTCAAGCAGGTTGTCGATGAGTAGCGAACCGTTCACATTTTCATCTCTCCTTTTCGCCGATAATTCATTATCCTCTCTCTTGCATATGCGAAAATATCTTTATCCAAAATTCAACGAAAATATTTTCTCATATCACATTTTTCACTGAAAACATGCTACCTAGATCGTATAGATCGTATACGAGGAGCAAAGCTCGAAAATAAGGCCAAGCCGGTGCACACTGGTACCGCCATGCACCATCATTATAGAATTAAAATGTCAGAATAAAACAACCATGAAGACTGGTGCATTTTCAGGTGTCAAAAGAGTAAGTGAAAATTATTTATCGGCATCTAGGATTCACTGAAAAAGAAACGATTTCAGCTACTCATGCTCTCCGAGAATTATAAATCGCCGATGCTTTTCTCGCGAAAACTGCAGTGAGCGAAACTCGCTTCTCACATTCTCATCTGTTTCTCCAAGCGGGTGAAAAAGGACGTTTCTCTTCTCGAGTAGGCGAAAATTTCGGTCTCTGACTTTTGATTTATTTAGTAAACTAGTGTTACCTAGACTAGGTTAATCCCTCTACGTCCATTTGATAGCTCAGCCATTGGTAATGCATTAAAACTCAGAAGGATCACCGCAACGCCGAAGCGCTTTGAATCGGCTCTCTAAAAACTAAATCAACAAACTTTAAAATGGCATAGTTTACCAGTAACTAGTTACGAAGGGCAAACGGTACCATTCCAGCTTTTGAGCACAGGAAGGAAAACAAGGTCACCGTGAGTAGCAGCGGTACGATTTGCAAGTGTATTTTTCCAAAGCTCGTATCCGGCTCCGCAGAAAGAAGATGTAATCACATGACTATTCATCACAAAGTTTGTTCATTTATTTTTCATATCTCATCATCCCTTCCGCACTCACTGGCTGCTCGCTTCTAGGTGCGCTTCGTCGCTTCAGTTCCTCTGTAACGAATCACCATGAGCATGGCATGAGCTGAACCGAAAGCCGCTGGCGGTTTGATGTTGTGTGTAGAGCCTAGTTGCACTTTCTTCATGCTTTGAGCCCCACAATTGGAGCATCCCAGAGCTGGTACAAGTGTGCTGCTTGAACCGTTCCTGTGTCGTCCCGTGGTGTACATACATCCTTTAGGGATCCGCTCGGCGCAAGAATCATCTCCCTTGTTTACTTCTCGTATTGGGAAAGAAAATGCTGTAGAACAAAGTTGCAGTCTCATCGCAAGTATGGAAAACGTACAGGGCGAGTGACTGCAGAAGCAGCCTCGATGCTGGGTTCGGCCATCCTTTGAGTGGAAATCTTCAGTTTTCCGTTCCAGAGAATTTCAACTGTGGGCCACATTTTATCCTGTGTGAAGCCCTAAACCAGGATGATGCAACCGAAACTGGACAACGTTGGTAGTGGAAGACGAACAAAAAAAAAAAGAGAAAGAAACGGTAACGCAAAGTGGTACTCGGTAAATAAAGTGAATAAAGCTTTCTTTGTTTTACTTGCTCTCCATTTATCATTCCCCTGGTAGGTGGGGCTCGGGGCACGGGACAACAACGGAACGGAAGCTGTAGGAGAATTTTCCAAAGGAAGCTCTTCCGAAAATAATAACAACTTGGAGTAGAGTTTTTTTCTCTCTTCTTCTTCCTTTTTTTTGCTTTGCCACCCAGAGGACACCCCAAGCACAATGCCCTAAGCCCTCTTCACGGAATCCAGAGCCTACCGGTGATGATGGCGGTAAAAGTCTTGCAACTGGAAACTCGAGGAGGAAGAAAAGTGGTTTTCCTGGGAGCATTGAATGGAGAGATTATAAGTTTTTTTTCCCACAGTATTCCTTGGAAATGAAGAATTAAAGCCGGGGAATGTTTGGTCCTGTCTCGGCTTATGATTCCGTCGAAAAGTACCTGTCTGCCTACATACCTACCTATACTTATTCCGTTGAATGTCATCTCATCAGTGTGTGAAAAGAAACCACTTCGGTGTAGCATTGAATCTTGACTACTGACTGGAAGCGGGAAGAGTGAAGAGGACACTTTTGTCTTCGATGATTTATGAATCGTGGACCGGAACACCGACGACGCATAAAAGAAAATCATGGAGACAAGTCACGCTGTCAGATTTTCGGATTGTGATAGGCAGCTGAAATGCACACGAAGTGGGCGGGTGTGTCGTTGCGAGGAAATGAGACGTTGACAAATTTTGAAGATATTTTCTCGGCAAGAGGCGATTGATGGTGGGTGGTTCCGTTGAGTGATATGGCTCTGGTTTAGATGACCCGACCAGGCATATTCTATTCCAATGGGGGTTGTTGGGGGACTTGGACAAAATCAATATGCTTTAGTTGTTAGTTTCGTACCTGAAATTGTGAGACGTTTAAGAAACACAGAAACACAAAATGTTGATGTAAGTTACCTTCAGAGATTTCCTTGGTCTCAACAATCACTCAATGTCACGCACGAACTTGAGATAATCTACGATAAACTAATAATTTCCAGTACCATTGACAACATTTTAAGAACTATTCAAAACGATTTGTTTGTTTATTGCCAGTAATTACATTTTCCCGAAACATTTTCTTTTGTTGTTGTTTTTTGTTTTTGACATGCGCTAATGTAGTCTGCTGATAATGGTGAGTTTCCAAATAACTTTCAGTGTAATCATCTTATTATTTTCATTATTTATCAGCTCTTATACAATTAATCAGGTGCGGAATTAAGTTCTCGCTGTTTGTCAGATGACTCTAGCAGTAAAAGCTGCAGTCCCGCTTCATTAAATTGAGTAGATCCACTTTTTACGAAAATTGAGTAACATTTCTGTGAGAGAATATGAGATAGTATCCAATTGTACTCAAAAATTGAGTAAAATGAAGCGGGAGTGTGGTCAATTTTGACACATCCAAACTAGTGATCCTCATAGTAAGAGATATGCGGAAGCAGTCATTTTTGAGCCAATCGTGTAGCGAGAGCTGTCAAATCTGAGCCAATCGTGCAAATTTTGCACTGCGGCAAGTGTTATCAGCCTCTGTGAATAAAATAAACACCGTTGCCAAATCGTTGAATCGAATTTCCGCTTATCTCTTGCTATGAGGATCACTAATCCAAACGTCATGAACAGGGGCCTGGCAACCCTATCCTATTTACTAGCGTTTGACAGTATGCAACATATCACGGGCCTTATTTGAATAAGGCCCGTCTGGCGTTTAATACCACGGGTAGGAATGCCAGCATTGTTTGCAAACAATGATTCTTTTGACGTTTGGTTGTTGGAGATGTTGACTACAGGAAAATCTCTGTCCGCCAGATCCCTGGTCATGAACCAAGGTTAGACACAGTGATGCCAGATATTTTTTTCAAATGTTTGTGATAAAAATTTGAAGCGTCTGGGAATGCCTATAAAAGTCTGTAATTTTTTTTTAGAAAATTAAACTTCTTTCAACGAAAAGACGTAATAAGAGAGCGAGTTATGTCATTATCGCTATTTGTGTGTTTATGAAAACATGTCTGCATCTAGTTCTTGGATTGTATGAAATTTAACACTATTGTTTCATATTTTTAAAGTGACACTGAAGCTTGAAGCATTCACATAAATTACACAATTCTCCATAGTTTTTTTTCCCCTGTAACGCTCATTCCAGTTTTGTATTTTAAAATCAAAATTTAGTCTTCATTTGATAAATTCAACAGACTTTTTTTTTGATTCAACAATAACCATTGATGGTGTGTACCATATAGTGTCATCATCACTCATGATCATTAATATCATTATGGCCATATGAATCATTTTTGTATAGACTGCTTCTTCGGTTAGTTAGTGGTTAACTTTTGAATTTCAGGGAAACTCTCTCCTGCTCTTCTGCAAGGCTCTTTACTTTATTCTGGGAAGTTTCCTCCTGAACTTCAGGCAAAATTCCTCATGAACTTCTTGGCAGTCACTTCTTATTTTCTTCGAAATTCACATTCACATTCACAAGGTAAGGTTGAGTACCTTCCAGCAACATTTGGTATTTTTTTTCCTGCACATAGTTACTTTCTAAACTTCTGATATGTCCCATCCTGAACTACGAGGAAAGTTTCTGCCAAACTTTGAGAAAGTACTCTTCAGAATTTTTTGGAATATCTTCTTAAGTTGCTAGAAGTTTCTTCCTGAACTACTGAGAAGTTCTTTTCTAAACTGCCGAAATAATCTCTTCTGAACTTCAGAGAGTATTGTCCTCAACTTCTGGGAAGTTTGTTCCTGAATTTCTGAGAAATTCCTGCTTGAACTACTAGAAATATCCCCCTACACTGATAAAAAAGCAATGATAATATCTATGTGTCCCATCTATGATTTTTTGCAACAAAATCAACAAATGATATCTATTTGTAACCACACATACTTCCTATGTGTACACATAACCACTATGTGTAGCTTTACATACTTTTCATTTGTCACATAAAATTAATTTTTCATTCTCAGAGGGTGCTGTTTATGTGTGAACACATCAGTAATATGTGAAATTTTCTATGGATTTTTGCCAATAAATATGTGTGGATTATTTCCCGTGTATACTTCTGGAAAATTTCTTCATGATGTTATCAAAAGAATCTACCATAACTTCTGAGATGTTGTGAACTTCGAACAGTTCTCATTCTGAAATGCTAGAATGTTTGATTCGAAACTTTAGGGAAGCTCTCTAGCACTTCTGGGTAGTTTCAACTGAGAAGTCCTCTTGTGAACTTCTGAGGAGTTTTTTACTGATTTTTTATTGAACTTTTTGACCGTACAGGTAGTGCTCTTTCTGGTAGGTTCTTTCTGAAATTCGGGGAAGTTTTTTCCTGAGTTTATTCTTTCCAAACTTTGTTGGAAATTTGTTCCTGAAAGTTCTTCCTGGACTTTTGAGAAGTCCTTTTATGAACTTTTGGGAAGTTCACTCCAGAACTTTGTGGAAGTTTGATCCGAAACTGTTGAGAAATTCGTTCTCAAATTAGAAGGAAGTACCCCGAATGCTCCTGGAAAGTGTCATTCTTTTCTCCCTAAAGAATTTTGAGAAATGCAGAATGTTCTCCTCTGAGCTTTGGAAAAGCTGCCAAGCATTTCTAGGAAGTTCCAACTAACATTTCGAGAAGTTTCTTCCGAAACTTTTGGGAAGTTATTTCCTGAACTTGAGAGAAGTTCTTTCCACAACTTCTATGACGCATCGTACTGGGGATTTTTTTTTCAGATTTTTTGAGAAATTATAGGTAGTGCCCTTCCCGTCTAAAATTTGGGGAAGTTTTTTTTCTGAACTTCTGAGAAGTTCAATCTTGAATTTCTGGGAAGAACTCCAAAACCTCTGAAAAATTCCAAACTTCAGAGAAGTCCTCTCCGCTCCACTTCTTCATGAAGATCTGATAACTCCTCTCCTGATTCTTGGGGAAGTTCTGTCTTGAAATTCTGGTAAATACGATCTTTAACTTCGGTAATGAAATTTCTACCTGTCCATAGGAGACATTTTTTTTCGAGGAAGTCATTAAGTTTCTCAAATATGATTTGTATTGTTGTGAACCTTGAATTTCGTTGTGACTTAATAGCAAAGAACCAATGTTACCAGCGCTTTGACAGTAATTTTTCGCATGGGTTTGAACACGCGTGGGATTGAACACTACCATAAGTTGGGACTCCATGTTACCCTCGGAAAGGGCCTATACTACTACATTGTGTCTCCAAGTGGCCCACCGCTTTCGTTTCTTCAAGAATTTCTACTTAAAATGATACCTACGATATTATAAAACATTTCAACAAAGATTCTTACCGTATCTACTATACTGCGTTTAAATAGTATACTGCGTACTGCGTACGTTTTAAATCCGAACTACATAGAATACCTGTATTTGAAATTTAAAAAATATTTCAAATGTCTGTAACAGTCTGCAACTTGAATAAAATGTCTGCTGAATGTCTGCATCGTTAAAAAAGTCTGCAAAAGAAATGAAAAGTCTGCAAATTTACAGACATGTCTGTGAATATGGCATCCCTGGTTAGACATAATACCAGGCCTATGACAAGGACCACTTTTTTCATAGACAACATCTCAGCAAGCTCAGCTGTCAAAATAATGTCAACATTGTAAGTTGTGTTTGTTGTTGCTCGTTTATGTTTTGTCTGTTGTTGCTCGTTTTCGTTGTGCACGTCATACAAAGCAAAAAGATCACTTTCTGTGGTGTTTTGGTGTTTTTCATCAAAACAAACAACCAGAAACAAACGATTAGACTTCTATTTGACAGCTGACAGCGGGCCCAAATCAATTTGGGCCCAGGACATCCTGTCTACTGTCAATCATTGCTGTTGATATAGGCTTGTCAATGGCCTGCATAATACAATGTGTTTTGGTTAGGGGAATAAAAAGATTGTTATACATGAGTTCTGTTGAATAGGCCACGTCATGAAGTATATTTCAATTAATGTCTATTGTTTCAAAGAAAAAATAAAAAACTTTCACTCTGGCGAAAAATCTCATGATTGAGCATTTCGTTTAAACCATATTAATAAACTTTTACTATACTCCAAGGTAGCTCGAATTTACGAATTTATAAAACTAATGAACGGAAGGTAAATAAAAAACCCGAATCAATCCACCGAAGGTGAGACTGAACCCGTCTTACACTTCACCAGATATTTCATATATTCTGTCTATGAGGTGAAGTATTGGACAATCGTCATTGTCAATTTTAATTGTCGATATGGATTCAAGAAATTTAATAAATACATGTTCCTTGAAAATTTTGCAATTATAGTAAATAGAGACTTTATGTAATTTTTGAATATACTCGCTGCAGTTCAAAACCGGACAAGACCACTCGGGCCAATCGTTCCTGCTCTAATTCTATAGAGTCGCATACTGTCTAGTCCACTGTATCTGATGTGCAATAGAATGCAAGCGGCATCGATTAGTGCAAGTGGTCTTGACCGGTTTTGAACTGCAACGAGTATATTTTCATCTCAAAATAATGTGCTCTTCAAGTGCCCTTCCGCTAAGGGTATTCCAGCGAGCCAACCGTAATGCAGGTAACCCAACTAAACCTGAACCATTGTGAAGTCGCCATAATTTCCGACCCATACCGCATCCCAACGGAAACTGGTTTGGGGACAGGTCCAATATGGCGGCATTATGGACGACGGGCAAGTACCCGGTTCAGGAGGTTGTGTCTACCACCAACGAAGGCTTCGTGTTTGTAAAAGTTAATGGAGTGTTCTTCTGCAGCTGCTACGCACCGCCAAGATGGTTGATCGAACAGTTTTCCAATATGCTCGATCGGATGATAACTGAGCTAACGGCCTCTCGTTAGTAATAGCGGGAACTTCAACGCTTGGGCGTTTGAGTAGGGGAGCCACCTTACCAACCCCAGGGGTCAGATTCTTCTGGAGGCTTTGGCTAGGCTCAATGTGGACCTAGCCAACGTGGGTACCAAGAAAACCTACCATAGAAACGGAGCGGAATCGATCATCGATATAACATTTAGCAGTCCTGGGCTGCTTATCAATTGGAGGGCTACACCCATAGCGACCACCTTGTGGTTCGTTATGGTATCGTCCAGAGACTTTTAAAGAGGCGCTTGAGAGGGAACGAAACTAACGCGAAACCCAGGAACCTTGCGGCGAACGCCTCGTTATGACACTTACACGAGCGTGCAATGCGACCATGCCGAGGGAATTCAAACCAAGGAATAGAAGACCGCCGGTGTATTGGTGGACGGAGTCGATCACCGACCTCCGAAGAACATGCCTCCACGCAAGACGGCGGATGCAAAGAGCGCGGTCAGACGCCGAGAGAATCGACCATAGAGGGGCGCTAGTTCCGCCTAGGCCGCACTGCTCCGAGGACCTGTGTCAGAAGCCCAAAACGTATCCGTGGGGTGACGCCTACCGGGTAGTAATGGCCAAAATAAGAGGTTCGGCGGCTCCAACCGAGCAATTACCAGAGCTGCTGCATTTGATCGATGGGGGACTCTTTCCAAGCCACGACCCGAGTCCATAGCAACCCCCCCCCCCCGCCACCGTAGATTTGTCCCATGACCAGCGTTCCAGTATCCCAGACCTTAACGCTATCATTGTGACGGAAAGGGGGACGGCTCAGCCGAACACCCGAGACCACTTGGGCATTGAAAACGGCACAACGGGGGCCGGCGACGAGGCGACGGTGACGAGGCGACGGTGACGAATGAGGAACTCATTCCGGTAGCAAAGTCGCTAAAGCACCGGATGGTATTTCGAACCGAGCCATCAAGACGGCTATCTTGCTGTATCCCGAAATGTTCAGGGTGGTGATGCAAATGTGTCTGAGCGAGGGCGTCTTCCCGGACGCCTGAAAAATTCAGACCATTGTGTTGCTACCAAAGAGAGGAAAGCCACCAGGAGATCCATCGGCATATAGACCTATATGTCTGTAGGATACAGCGGGTAAGGTGCTAAAATGGGTAATCCTCAACAGGCTGTCAACATACACGGAGGGTATAGAAGGTCTGTCAAATAAACAGTTTGGCTTCCATAAAGGGAAGTCGACGGTGGATGACATCCTGCCCGTCACCAAGACGGATGAGGTGGCCAATCAGCGCAAATGGCGAGGAGTACGATACTGTGCAGTGGTCACCCTTGACGTGAGAAATGCGTTCAATAGCGCCAGTTGGGTGGCTATCGCCGACTCGCTCCAACACCTTCATGTTCCTGGGTACCTGTACAAGATTCTTGGCAGCTACTTCCAGAATTGGATACTGGTATACAACACAGAGGCAGACCAGAAACATGTCCAGATCACTGCAGGCGTCCCACAAGGTTCGATTCTGGGTCCGGTGCTATGGAACACGATGTTCTATGAGGTACTACGGCTTGAGTTCCCGAACGGGGTGAAGATAGTCGGGTTCGCGGACGACATCACCCTAGAGATTTGTGGTGAATCCATCGCAGAGGTCGAGTTAACGGCCTAGCACTCCATTGGCATTGTGGAGAAATGGATGAGTTCCTGGCAACTGGAGCTAGCTCACCATAAGACTGAGGTCACGGTGGTGAATAATCGAAAATCGGAGCAACATGCGACGATCAGTGCAGGTAACTGCCCAATAGAATCAAAGAGGTTCTTGAGGTATCTTGGGGTTATGATTACGCCTGCAATAAAACCTCTATGGCTATATCGGCATTATCCCACATGATGTCGAATAGCTCGGCTGTGCAAGGGAGTAAGCGTAAACTCCTGGCCAGTGCCGCTCTGTCCATACTTAGGTACGATGGGCCGGCATGGATCACCGCCTTGAATACCAAGAGCTACACTAGTAAGTTAGAGAGTACGCACAGGCTTTTGTGCCTGAGAGTGGTTAGTGCATACCGAAGCGTATCATGGAAATGATGTCAATAGGCATTGTCATGAAAGAGGACGTAGAGTGCTTCGAACAACGTGGAACAAGAGGTATTCGGAAGACCACTAGAGCCGCATCGATAATTAAGTGGCAAAGGTAATGGAACAACTCCACCAATGGTCGTTGGACCCATCGTGTAATCCCGGAATTAACCGGGTGGGTTGGTAGGCGACAAGGTGTAGTGAACTTCTACTTAACCCAGATATTGTCTGGCCACGGCTGTTTTAGACTATACCTGCACAAACATGGGCATGCACAGTCCTCCGCATGCAGCGAGTGCGCAGGAGCTGAGGAAACTGCGGAATATGTGTTCTTCGCATGCCCTTCGCATGCTGCGATGGCGCGAGATCCGGCATGATTGACGTAAGCGGTCACGACACGACTCCGGACAATTTGGTCCCGAGGATGTGCTAGGACCGGGACGTCTGGGACTTAGTGTGCGTAGCAGCCTCTCAGATCGTCCTCGATCTCAAATAAAAATGGCGAAACTACCAAAGGCACGTCGCAGGGACCACCTAACTACTAAAGCCCTAAGTAGGTAGACATAGTGGGTGCTTAACAAGCACAGTAGCCCCCTCCCCGAAGTAATGTAAGGTGGTTACAGGGAGGGTCCAGGGCTTAAGGCACGGGTGGGTTTCTAGTGGGTCGAGGAGTTGGCACCCTCATCCCCACACCCTGAGTTCTTCAGGTGTCTGAAAAAAAAAAAAAAAAACACACACACACACACACACACACACACACACACACACCGAAAACGGTTGGGTGGCGGACAGATCCCAGATAGTGGCAATACAGGTCATGGGAAGTGGTCGAAAGCTCATATGACGGTTTCGTGGTTGCCAAAATCAATGGAATCTTCGTGTGCAACTGTTATGCACCTCCAAAGTGGACGGACGAAGAGTACAAAAGGGTGTTGGATGCACTTACTGACACGCTGGTCGGGCGAAAGCCGGTAGTCATCGGAGGTGATTTCAACACTTGGGCCGTGGAATGGGGTAGCAGACTTACCAATGCAAGAGGATACAGCAATGAAGACACGGTAAGCACGTTCCGCAGAGACGGTCGTGAACCGATAATCGATGTCACGTTCTGCAGTCCTTCGCTTACGGAGGACATGACCTGGAGAGTCAGTGATAAGTACTCCCACAGCGATCACCAAGCGATAACCTACAGCGTCAGCCGGCGAGCGTATATGGTAACGAGGCGAACGAGGACCCGCGAATGGAAGTGGAAGATACAGGACTTCCGGACTTCGACAACGAGGTCTTTATCGAGGCGCTTTCAACACACAGCGGTGCAAATATCGACGCAAAGGAGTTAACAGAGAGCGATAGTAATGGCGTGTGACGCATCAATGTCAAGGAAATTGGAGCCCAGGTGCCTACGGCGCCCAGCTTACTGATGGAACAGAACGCTTAGTACCCTCCGTGTTATATTTCTCCGAGCGAGAAGAAGTGTGCAGAGGTCAAGAACTGATGTCGAGAGGGAAGAACGGAGACTCGTTTTTCGCGAAGCTTGCGTGGCTCTCAAAAGGGAGATCAGGTCGAGCAAGTTGAACTGCGTCAAAGAGCTTCGCCAAGAAGCTGATGTCAACCCATGGGGTAATGCCTACCGAATCGTGGTGGCAAAGTTGAAGGGCCCGGCGACTCCCGTTCAAATGTGTCCGGACAAGTTGAAGGCGATCGTGGAAGGTCTTTTTCCGCACCATTACTCAACGTTGTGGCCGTCTACGCCATATGAAAACGATGAAACTGAATCCAATGGCTCACGGATCCCCAACGAAGAGCTCGTAATAGTTGCGAAGGGTCTGAAGGTGAAGAAAGCCCCCGGATGCAATCCCCAATGTAGTGCAAAAAACCGCTCTACAGGCGCTCTCCGAAATGTTCAGGATGGTGCTACGGAAATGTTTGGATGAAGGCTATTTCCCAGACAGATGGAAGGTCCAGAAGCTGGTTTTGCTGCTGAAACCGGGGAAGCCGCCAGGGGACCAAGCATCGTACAGACCCATATGTTTGTTGGATACCTTCGGAAAGCTCCTTAACAGGCTCACACAGTGCACAGAGGGCGAGAGTAGTCTATCGAGGAGGCAATTCGGATTCCGAAAGGGAGTCTCAACGGTGGATGCAATCCGTGTTCAGTGCAGAGAAGGCATCCAGAATACAGAAGAGGAGAGGAAATCGATTTTGCGCTGTAGTAACAATCGAAGTGAAAAACGCATTCAATAGTGCTACATGGAAGGCTATTGCCGTAGCACTGCACAGGATGCGTGTTCCCAGTCCTGGTGTACGAAATGGAATTGGGCCAAAAATCAATCATGAATACGGCGGGGGTACCACAAGTTTCCATTCTAGGTCTTGCTGGATTAGTTCTTGAGTTATGCAGAAATTTGTATTTAATTTATATGGGAGCTCCCCCCGCCCCTTCAAAAGGCGATGGGTTCTTGAACTGCAATAGAAACATTTCTTGTCTCCAAAAACTTCAACATGCCAAATTTGGTTTCATTTGTTTCATTGGCTCTCGAGTAATGCTAAAATATGTGTTTTATTTGTATGGGAGCCTCCTTTTCAGAAAGAAGGGGTTTCAAGTCACAATCACAATAAAAAAATTTCTTGCCTTCAAAAACATTCACATGGCAAATTTGGTTCCAGTAACGTGGTGAGTTCTCGAGTTATTCAGAAATTTGTGTTTGATTTGTATGAGAGCCCGGCATTTGTATGGTAACCCCTCCTCCCTTCCAGAGGGCGGACGTGTCCCAAACTGCCGTAGAAACATTTCCCTCCACCAACAACCTTCACATGCAAAATTTGGTTACATATGTTTGACTAGCTTTCAAGTTATGCAAAAATTCGTGTTTCATTTGTATGAGAGGCTCCCTTTTATAAAGGGCGGAGGGGTCTCAAACCACCATAGCAACATGTTTTGCCTTCAAAAACCTCTACTTGCCAAATTTGGTTCCACTTACATGATTAGTTCTCAAGTTTTGCAGAAACTTCTGTTTCATTTGCATGGGAACCTCACTTTTCAGAGAGAGGAGGGGTCTCAAACTACCATAAAAATATGTCTTGCATCTAAAAACTCTCACATGCTAAATTTGGTTTCCTTTACTTGTTTAGTTCTCGAGTAATGCAGAAATATGTGTTTCATTTGTATGGAAGCCTCCCCTTTCAGAAAAGGGAGGGGTTGTCTACTGTCATAAGAACCTTTCCCGGTCCCGGTCAAAAATTCCTCCATACAAAATTTCACGCCGATCGGTTCAGTAGTGTCCGAGTCTATTAGGTTCAGACAGACAGAAATTCATTTTTATATAAAGGGTGTCCACAGTTAAATTGCCACACTAAACTCGTCCTCAAAAACAAGCCTCGAACCGATTGTCATGAAGTATTCAGGGAATAAAATACAATGTATATTCAGGTATTTTTATTTCACTGTATTTCTTTACCAAATCAAAGGCCCGAACTTTCTTATTAATACAACGCATAAGATTTTGTACAAAGCTGGAACCGATATTTTTTCCACCTTTAACCATGACTTCAACATTTCCTGTTCTGTAGTGACAACTTTAGGATGCTTACGAAGTTCATGCTTCATTATAGCCCAATATTTTTCAATTGGCCGCAACTCTGGAGAGTTTGGGGGATTTAGATCCTTCGGTACGAAATTGACACCATTCGCCTTGTACCACTCCAGAACATCCTTGGAGTGGTGACAAGAGGCTAGGTCCGGCCAAAGAATAGTACGAACGTTGAGTGTTTTGAGAAACGGAAACAGTCGTTTTTTCAGGCATTCATTCTTGTATACTTGACCATTTACAGTTGAAGTTGTCGCGAAAGGCTTGCTCCGTTTACCACACGAAAAAATCTTCTGCCAAATCATGAATTTCTTGGGGAATTTTGACACTAGCTGTTACCTGAGAGACTCTAGAATATTGAACTTGTATTTGTAGTCACATGGGTTGTCTGAGGTGCTGTGCAAAATGACTCCATTTTCGAAACTACGACCCATTTCACAATTAAACATTACACGCTGAGGTCATGTCGTTGAAATCAACCCAAAGGGCAAAATCTTCCAGCTTGTTGAAAGTAACGCAATTTAACTGTGGACACCCTTTATATAGATAGATTCAATGGAGCCCTTCCATAGAAATGCTCTTTGGTGATTTAAAACCTGTATTGCCCTAAGTGTGACACCAGTTAGGCTTCAATATATTCTTCAAACCTCAAATCCCACAGCTATATGAACCCAGTCACGCTTTTGCACGCTAGAGGGCTGTCTGTTTGTCATGATTGCATTGGTGATGATTATGTGGCAGCAGAAGTAAATCTACTGTCTTGTTGGTCTTGTCCGCTTGCTCGACATCGATTTGTAGGGCTATACCTACCTCTGTGCGGCAGCCTTCTTTTGACAAACCGTACATGGAATATTTGAGCTCGAGTGAATTCACTTGTGATTTTTGAACCCCTACTGCCGGTTTTGGAATAACTCGATTACTTTCAGAACAATTGAAAACACTGCACTGCCTCTCAGGGTTTTTTTTTGCTGATGTTGTGTTTCTAGCACCGATCCTGTATTGCAACGTACGGTGGAAATCTACTTTCCACCAGGAGGAAGTGAATCTAAAGCAGATAATCCACAATATCTTCTCTGATTGTACGGTTCGAGTGGAATGAGTTTTCTGTGTGACCTCAGGGAAAGTTGCGACGGGAAAGAGGCCGATCAAAGAAATGAAATGAAAACAATTTCTCATAAGCTCCGACCAACTCTGCCATCGAGCGGCAAAAGATGCTTTATGAATTATTTATGCTACACTTTGGAATTGTGTGGGGAAGGTGGAGACGACGTCTAGGACAATCCAAATAGGTCAGTGAATTTTGTATGTTTCCATCTCAATTTGAGAGTGTCGTTCCGTCGCTTGTTTAAAGTGCGGACAATTTACTTTATTAAAGTTAAGCAACTCAGGATTCAACTCGGAACAATATGTTCGGAAAACTTTAGTTCAATCGGTTTTTAAAAGATCAGCATTCAAACCAACGTCATTCATCTTGATGTTTTTTTTTTACAAGGAAGAAATAGCGAAAACCCACAATTATTTATTCACTTCAGCAGACCTTTCAGGCCCGAAGGCTAGATATCTTTCAATTTTCTTGAACCATTTGTATCGTCTGTTGATGGCTTGGGGTTTCCTGCCGAAGGATCAAGATTTCCAATTTGACTAATTCAAGACGGTTGCCCCGCCGACCGGCGGCGGTGGTGATGGCGAGGAAACCCAGAGCAAGTGGTTGAAATTATCCTTCCATTTCGAATGAACCCAACAAGAACCGGCTGGTTTACGGGGCATTTTTCCGGTGAAACGAGAGCTTTTCCGTTGATTTGGTCGGTTGAAAATTGTCGGCTCGGCAAAGCCTTCATGGAACTCTTTCACCATGAAAGCAGAAGCGATTTTCCGGATGAAGCCGGCCAAAGCAAAACATTATCCAAAAGCCATAATTAATGCCTAAACCGAAATTAAATCTATTCTTTGAAGTTGTTCGTTTCCTGGAGACTGTCATCTTGTTTGGATACCTCCTGATTCTGAGCAATCAGTGTTTAATTATCAGCAATCATTCCGTAGGCATGATTTATAACTAAGAAGCTTTTCCTTAGAGTTCAGAGCTTGCAAGTGTTGATGGATTTTAACAAAAATATTAACAAGCTGTGATTCTTCAAATAATCCGTGCAATGTATAAAATTGTTTTTTTTCTTTTTCCTTTATTATCGAGATTTTCAGCCCTGGTTCAGCTGGTTCATCTTCCGTCGTAGTCACTCAAATACCTTTTTTTGGGGTATTTTCGAAACTTGTCCGGGGTGAGATTCGAACTCTGGTTGGGGCGAGCCCGGCGTATTGGTTAACATCCATACCTCTCGCGTCAAAGTCACGAGTTCGAATCTCACCCCCGGAGAAGTTTCGAAAATTCCCAAAAGTGGTGTTTGAGTGCCTACGACAGGAGATGAACCAGCCTGAGGCTGAAAATCTCGATAATCAAGAAACAAAACAAAAAATACAGAAGATTCGAACTCGTGACTTTGGCGTGAGAGGTATGGATGTTGACCAATACGCCGCACAGTGGCGGCTGTTCTTATAAAAGTCGGACGAAACCTAAAATGTTTGTATATCGGCCTGAAAATTACATATTTAGTAAATTTTGGGGTGTTGAGTTGATTTTTGACATCAACAATTATTTTAAATGGAAGATAATCTCTCTAAAGTGCAACTGAACCTTTCTTACGAGTATGATATTTTTTCAGTTCATACAAAATTTGAAACCCTTTTTCAGTAGAATTTCAACGTAATCAAAAATAATTTTAATAGGGTAATTGACGGATTTAGTAATACTTTAACCTATTATCGTCAGCCAGTGGACTATTAAGTGTGTGAAGTCAGTCATAAATTGTTTATTCATTTTAAGTCTACACTCTAGAGCATAAGGGGTGGGGGAGGGAGTGGGTTGAGTTTATTTTATTTATTGTTCTCTAGGTTGGAGGTGGGTAGTAGGAAATGCATACGCAACAGATTTAGCAATATGAAAAAAACAATTAAACCGTCAATTGTATTGCTACAAAAGAAGGGTTATCTAGTAAGTTGAAATTAATTGCATATAGTTTGAATGGGGGTGTATAATACAGATAAATCTATATATATATATATATATATATGGCAACTCTGCACGCAAACTTCACGCAAACATCAGCACCTTCGTAGTCCCGAATGGCAAACAGCCACGGAGAAAGAGAAGCTCGTTATACAAGATGTGTCACAACTACATACAAGCGAGCTCCCATAAGCGCCCATGCAAATAATTACATCACTAAATTTTTTGCGGTCTACTAATACGCTTGCAGTTAATCTTCTTCCTCACCCTGTATAAATGCTCATTGGATTCGACAGGCTCGTTCGAACACCAATACTTGCATTTTGTGTATGAACTTTGAAATTGTACAAAGTTGAAAAGGTCCGGTGCACTTAATCGGACGGAAGTCAATTTAAAAAAAATACAAGTTTTCTTTCTCATCAAAGATGTGCTCGACACCAATCGGTAATCAATATTTTTTCTCCTATGTCATTAAATGTGTTTAAGCTTTCGTTTTTTATTTAATTAGAAATTTTCTTAAAAAGAAAAAATATATTGGATCCGGTTCTTGATATAGCCAGTTCGAACGATAAACGTACTGCTATTGAAAACTACATAGAAAGATTTGTAGGAGGAACCATTCATGAAGAATATGAGAAGCAAATATCAATATTCTTTCGAGAGTTCTTGCGTCGATGGAGTAAATCACAACGGAAAAGGATCGCTTTTTAAAGGAAAATGGTGATTGGCTCGACGATTTTTTGTACTTTCTGGACCTAGTTCATCAACATCAGAAGCAAATGTCAATCAAGGTGGTCGACCTTCAAAAGAACTCGGTGATTGCAGCAACCGAAGTAAGCGTCGAAGAACGGAAGAATTGCGTCGTACATGTAGCTTTAGTACGTTCTTATTGCTCTTACTTTGTATTTTTTTCTCTTTAACTTAAATGTTTTTTTTTTCTTTATAACTTTATAATAGGTGAGTTGAAGTTTGCTACTGAGGTGGCTTTGCTTGCTGATGGGCAGAAGGAAGTTGCAGGCATTCTGAAGACTGGTGTCTCTACGCAAAGGCTATCTGATGAACAAGCTTTAGCTGTATTTGTTGATGCAAAGCTATCTAGCGTAGCTACAACATCGTAAGAGAGCCTGCAAAAACCATATACCCACCATATGACTCAATCTCTGCAGCTAAAAAGAAGTGCTATCCTCCAGATCAGTACTTCGAAATTTCAGAAGGTCTTTGAAGAATTGATTTACAGCAACTTTTAAATCATACTGTTTCAAGATTAATTAATCTTGTGCAGTTTAATTTTACTAATCTACCTAATGACGATTTGCGGCTTGTTCTGAAATGGGGATGGATGGAACTACGCTAAGTGAGTACAATCAAACATTTAAAAGTTTGGAAAACTCAGACGCAAACGTAATTTTGACATCACTTGTTCCACTAAAACTGTTTCAAGGGAAATTGTCATTTGGGAAAACTTGTTTCCATCTTCGACTCGGTATTGTAGACCAGTTTCTCTACAACTGGCAAAGGAAACTGTCGATACGACCCGTCAAAGAATACGACCGGATGAAAATGCAATTTCAAAGTTACAGCCTTTTATTGTAAATGTTAACGGTAGAGAACTTAACGTCAAATTTGAACTTGTTATGAGTATGGTTGATGGTAAAACTATAAACGCCATAACAAACACATCATCTGCGCAAAGGTGTTATCTTTGCAAATCAACATCCGCAGAATTTAATGACGTTGAAAAAATGTTGAAGAAATCTGTGAACAGTGATTTTCTGGATCATGGCTTGAGCAGTCTACATTGTTTGATGAGATGTTTTGAGTGTTTGCTGCATATTGCATATAGGCTGGAATTCTGCAAATGGGTGAAAACGGCTCATATTGAGCTGTTCAACAGCACCAAACAACGCATTCAAAAGGAGTTTTTCAGCAGACTGGGCCTACACGTGGACAAGCCAACGTTCTGGTCTCGGCACAAGTAACAACGGCAACACGGCAAGGCGATTTTTTGCCAATGCGGAAGTCTCTTCTGAAATTACGGGCATTGATTTGGATTTGATAGTCCGATTTCGTACGCTACTAACAGCCATTTCTAGTGGTAAAAGGATTAATGTTTCGAAATTCAAATCTTATGCTACAGAAACCGCTTTTTATTACGTGAAGCTATATGGCTGGTTTCACATGCCTACAACGGTTCACAAACTGTTGATCCACGGAAGTGACATTATCGATCGCTCTTCGATTCCCATCGGAAAGCTCTCAGAAGAAGCCCAAGAAAGTATGAATAAGGAGATTCGACGAACGCGCGCAAGTAATGCTTGGAAAGGATCACGTGAAAGGACAAACGGAGACATGTTTCGTGGATTGTTGGTTGCATCGGATCCGGTTGTGTCTAGCTACAGACACAACAAGCCGAAACCGAAAATCGATTTGCCAAAAGAAGTTCGGGATTTATTAATCTTTGATGAACATGATGATGATGTTGATCACCATGCGTCTCCATATCCACCAACGGCCGAACAAATTAAAATCATTTTTTAGCATATTTGCGCAACGATGCGCAAAATGGGGCCTAGCAATTCGGAAAGTAGAGATAATTTCCTATATAATTCACACTATCCCACCTTTTCGTACTGTTTCACCAGGTTGAACAGTGAACATTTTTAAAGAAATGTAGGTTAATTGTAATTTTTAAGCATATATTACGAATAATTTAAAATAGTTTGGAGCCATTTTAACAAATGTATTGGTATGAAAAATAAACTTCAATCATTTTCCTTCAAATTGAAGCTTTGTTTGCTCAAATCGGATGAAAATTGAAAGAGTTACAGGCATATCAAGCAAACCTAAATATTGTGGTTTTCAGATATGAAAATCACCAAAATTGTACGACACAGGAATGTTCAAAGTGCTGCCAAAAATCGAAAACTCATCCAATCCGCACGAAATTTGGAGAAAATGTAATTCAATATATGAGAAACCTAAGAAAAATATACAATGCCAAAAATAAAGACCCAAATTTTATAGATTATGACCGGCTTTCGGCCACTGTGCGCCGGGATCGCCATCTGTATAAAATTGTATATGTATTGTACATACGTCTTTTAGAGTGAACATCCTGATCAATCAAAAAAGGAGTCAATTCATGAAACTTTTTCATGAAAATTAATTTGGAATGTTCCACAGTACATACTAAGTTTTAACGTAGGACTACGTTTCTCTTTTCTATACCGGGTGGCATTTCAAAATTAAAAAAAAATGGAAGCGTTACGCAAAATTGAAAGGTTTTTGAACGCTTATACCTGTCGTTCTACTAAACAGAATGACTTCATTCATACGCCATTTGATCAGAAAAACTCATCAATTTTTTGCATGGAAATCTGAAAGAAGTTCTATTAGTATAAGTAGTTCAATTTTTTAATTCAAAATGACCTACTTTTGCTGCCATACCAATTTTCATATCAACAGGTTGAAAAATTTGTTTTCCCTATTACAGTCGTAGGAAACGGGTAACATATTTTTTATTCTTCAAAATAACTTTGCTTTGTTGCCGGTGTCTGATTTTTCAATTGTAGCCCGTCCTCTATTATTAAATTTGCTTCGTTCTGCATTTTCGTGACTCCCTTCTTTCCTGGCTATGCTATCAACGCTAGTATATAGCCGCGGACATCGAACTTGATTCCGTCACCACCCTTTTTCATACAGTTTGAACAAGCGAACGGCAACGTTCGCTCTCTCGCAATAAACGTTTTTTCCCCGTTTTCCCCGTCGCCCACTTTCTCGCGATTGAGTGTTCGGTTCGCGAATTATCACCTGTGCTTGCTCATCTTCTGGTTGTGGGAAAACAGAAAAAAGTGCTGCAAAAAATCGACCAACGGTGACATCCGCTCTCGAATCATTACCGCAAACGGGCAGCGCCAAGCGGATGACGCTGGTATAGTGGATCCTAATACTCGTCTGCTAGCGAGCAATCAATTCGCCGTGCTCCCGGTACAGGAGGTGCCAAGAAAGTGAAGGTAACCCGCTCTTCACCACGTCAAAGGACATTGCTGCACTCAGGCCCGAGCTTTGCAGCTATCCAAATTCATCCGCTGTACAAGTTGTGCAGTAAGAGCATTAAAGTGATGTGCTCGACGGAGGCTGACTACCGTGCTGTCGGCGCTCACCTAGTTGCCAAGCAACACGAGTTCTACACTCACGACGCAACAGGAAGCAAGCCAATGAAGGTGATCCTGCGTGGCCTTCCGGAACTCACTACGGAGTCAATCTTCGCTGAGCTGCAAGCGGCGGCACTGAAGCCCCAGAAGATGTTTCCCATCAGGCGCCAGTAACATGGAAACTACCAGGACCAACTCTATCTGGTCCACCTTGAGAAGGAATCCGTCACGATGGCGGAACTGATGAAAACACGGGCACTTTTCACCATTATCGTCGGTTGGGACCGGTATCGTCCAAGGCAGCACGACGAGACGCAGTGTGGCAACTGCCTTGCGTTCGGTTACGGAACAAGAAACTGCCACATGAAACCTAGATGAATGAGACAAGTGTGCCGGAGCATACGCCACCATGGATTGTGCCCCGATGGACGAAGGTGCCACAATGAAGTGACCCAACTATGGCGAAAATCATGAGAGCAGCAATCGAGCTTGTCCCAAACGTGCGGAGCTTTTGGCTATCCGAAAGAAGGCATTCACCAACTTTCAGCTTGGTTAACGCCGTCCGCTACCTCCGAAGAACGAGGAGAACCTCCCGTCGCTTCGGTACCAGGTGCCAAACGTTCCGCCGATCCCATTTAATCACGCCATGCCATTCGAACCGCTCGTCAGCCTCCGTACAGCCGTCCTCGCCGGCTCTTCCTCCAGGTTAGTGCAATCCAAGTTGCAGTACATCCACGCAACCACCGGCCGATGGACAGCTCTATGACTCGGAGCAAATGGTTGAGTTCGTCCAAGAGCTCTACCGCCAAATACGATCCTGCCGCTTGAAGGAGGAACAGCTCATAGCCGCCACATCCGTGACGATGAAATTTATTTTCAAATATGGACCATAATCGCACCATCAGCATCCTCAATTGGAATGCTTGTTCCATCCGGAACAAAACAACTTAGCTCGGTGACTTCCTTAACAGGAAGGCCATCGACATCGCCATCGTTACCGAGACACATCTCAATCTGGAACTCAGTGTCTTCATCCCAGGATACCGGATTGTGTGACCCGATCGTAGCGGCTCTAGTGGAGGAGGAGTTGCGATCGCCTTGCGATACAACATCAACTGCCATTTGCTTCCGAGCTTCCAGCTGCAATCTATCGAAGCCATCGCAGTCGAAGTCAATCACCATCATCGCGGCCTATTGTCCCAAGCAAGCCAGTACAACCAACGGAACAACAACGGCCCTACGAAACGACATCCGTAAGCTAACTCGGAGGCAGGGGCAGTTCATCATCACCGGCGACATGAATGCGAAATACGAAAACTGGGGAACACCCGGCGGAATCGGAACGGAATAATTCTACAGGAAGACCTGGAAGAGGGACATTACACCATCGTGGGCCCGGATACTTCCACCCGACTGAGCAGATCCGGGGTCCATTCGACAATCGACATCTTCCTCACCAACAGGGGAAATAACATCGCCCAGCCGATCGTACACCAGGAGTGCAGCTCGGACCACTATCCGGTGGTGGCCGAAGTTGGCTCCTCTGTCAATCGGCATCGAATCACCAGACGGAACTACGATCGCGCCAGTTGGGAGAGCTTGCGACAACATCGATTTCGATATGCACCTTGATTTGGTTGATGACATTGAACGACAGCTGCAGAGCACCGGTGTACTGGTGATTGATCTGGCGAGCAACTCTGTACCCATTGATAGACCCACTAAAGAACTGATACAATTGCGCAACGCCATTCGAAGGTAATACCAGCGAACTGGTTTGCCAACGCTTAAAAGTCACTGTAATCGAGTGACGAAAATTATTAAGGCCAGAATGGTGGACCTCAGAAATAACAATTTCGCCGACAAGATCCGCTTCATCCCAGATTGTGCAAAGCAGTTCTGGAAGTTGACAAAATTTTAAAAACCAAGCCAAGGTCCATTCCACCGTTGATCCCGCTAGACAGCAATGGCTCTCAGTATCGCTTGATCACTCCTGCAGAAAAGGCTGCTGAGATAAGTCAACACTTCGTCAGCTCCCACAATATCGTTTTTTGCTGCAAGGTATAGTTTCTGATGCACAAGAGATCACCACCGGTGTTCCACAAGGAAATATACTAGGTCCACTTTTGTTCAACCTTTTCACCTTAGATAGACCCCCGCTCCCTGAAAATGGATCTCTGTCGTTGTTCACCGATGGTACATCAGTCGTCCGCAATGGTAGGATAACAAGAACGCTTACAGCGAAACAGCAGCGAAGCCTGAATGTTCTCACTCAAATTCTCCCAGCCTTGTTTCGCCTGAGGATTGTAAAATAAACCTGAACAACCCAACGGTGGAATGGGCCAAATCAGCTGTATATCTTGGTGTTACAATAGACAGCAAGCTTATTTTCAGGGAACAGGTTGACAAAACTGTCACTAAGTGTAACGTTCTGTTGAAGCTACTGCACCCTATGATCAACAGAAGGTCTACATTATCCATGAAAAACAAGTTTGCTGTCTACAAGCAAATCATACTTCCAGTCATCGAGTACGGCATGCCAATCTGGGAGAGTTGCGCTAAAACACATCACCTGAAACTCCAGCGTGTTCAAAATAAGTTCCTCAGGATGATCCTGAACACCCCTCCGAGGACAAGAACATCTGAGGTCCACCGTCTGGCTGAGATAAAAATGCCCGACGATCGTTTTAGTGAGTCTATCAATCGGTACAGGGCACGCTGCGTGACATCGTATCACCAGGTCATCCGGAATCTGGTTCCCCATCTCTAGGATTTTCAAATTGTAGCTGTAGTTTTATTCTATGTAGATTTTTAAAATATTTTCGTTTCGGCGTGAAAAAGTTGTTACAGTCATACTGTCAATCCGTATGCTGTGTGAAAAAAATCTTTAAGGAGCGTTTGACTGTCCTACGGAACAAAGCTCTGGCAGATCAATCAACAATATTCGATAGTTCATCGAACATCCAGACGGGACTTACTGACGAAAATCTCCAGGTCGGGGATCTGATTGGTGTCAGGTTAAATGTACGCCTTATCTTCCATTACGATGCATTTCGGCTGCACCAACCACTAGCGGTACAGCTTCCTGGGGCCGGATTTGTCTACCGTATTCTGTCAATTGTCTCGGTTAGGCGCCTTCCTTACCTTGAAAACATTAAGTCCAACCCACTTCAGTGTCTGCTAGAAGCCGAGACGTAAGAACTGACCTTCTTGGCTACGTCCCGGAGCAAATGGTTCGGATTACCCACACCTCCTAGCCCTCACGGGATCGGCCGTGTTTGCTTCTTTTCCGCTGTCAGCTCGCCGCTGGATCGCCTGAGTCTCCTTGAACGATTTTACCATACGGAACACTGTCGAATAGTCGATTCCCAACAGTTTATAGTTTATACGTTGACAGCCGCGCCCATATTTTTTGTCGAAGCATTTCTTGCTTGGAGCCATCGCGATAACTTAAAAGATTGTGACGAAATTATGAACAGGTAAACATCACACTTTAAACTAGTTTTACTCAAAACTTCCCATACTCATGCAATAAAAAGTTATACACAATAGAAAGTGTGGCTTTTTTTCGAGTGAAATCTTTATTATAGTAAATGAACGATGTTTCAATAACTTCGTGTTCGCTCTTTATCGCGTCAAACTCCCTTGGGTGTACCGTGCGACAATTTTGTCCTACACTGAGGCAAATAAAGTTAAGAATATCATAAGGTTCAACTTATAAGCGATGCTTTGGAATTTCGTAAGGCTGTCTTATGAATGGGGTTTGTTGTACACGACGTTGTTCTTGTACGCCTTTAAGCTTTCCTGATTACAGTATTGATATACACTGATAGGCAAAATAAAGTGCCCACCTCTTCGTTTTTTCAATTTCACTCATTTACTTGGTTCAAATTAAACTAAACACAGTGTAGTTTTTTTTCTTATTTTATTTTTTATATTCTTTTTAAGTTTCACTTATGGGATACTGAAAAAAAAAGAAGTTTTACTTAAAGAAAAAAAAAATCAATTTGTGTTGAAAATAAAACAGTGACAAAATAAAGTTCCCACTTCAAAAATCGATATGTTTTCGATAAGTTTCCGTTGGAAGACCTCTCGATTGTTTATGTTTTGATATTTTGACATGTTTTGAAGCAAACGGCTCACCCTGGTGCATTTGTATACGTGATCGCATTTGATTCAATTGAAAAAAATAAAGAACGCAGTGCTTTCGAAAGCAATTCCAAAAATTGGTCGTTCGTGATGTGCAAAACGGTGAATCGCACCGGGCTGTCGCTAAGAAGTACAGTATCAGTAAGGCAGCGGTTGGCAGAATTCTTCTGAAGCTTAAAACGTTTGGATCAGTGGTGGATGGCCCTGGCAGAGGCAGGAAGCGGAAAACGGATGCGAGAACGGACACCAAGATCATGCGCAAAGTCAAGAAGAACCCGAAGGTAACTGTCCGTGAGATCCAGGAAACCCTTCAGTTATCAGTTTCCAGTCGAACTGTTCGTCGCCGTCCCGTAGCACAGGGGTTGAATAGCAAACTTGCCCGGAAGCGCCCATTTATCAGCAAGGCAAACAAAGCCAAACGGCTTAAGTTTACTAAGGAGCATGCTTATAAGGCCCTAGAGTTCTGGAAAACGGTTCTCTGGACGGACGAATCAAAATTCGAGCTGTTTAACCGAAAGCGGCGGGTTCGTGTTTGGTGCAGATCGGGAGAGGAGCTTCAGGAGCGCCACATCCAAGGCACGATGAAGCATGGAGGAGGAAATGTGATGGTCTGGGGGTGTTTATCGTGGGGTGGAGTGGGAAGCATTGTGAAAATCGACGGGATAATGACGGCAGATTCTTACATCAACATCCTGCGAGAAAATCTGTAGGTTTCGCTGATCCAGACGGACCTTGAAGAGAAGTTCGTATTCCAGGAGGACAACGACCCGAAGCATACTGCCAAGAAGACCAAGTCTTTCTTCCGGTCTTGTCGGATCAAACCGCTGGAATGGCCTCCACAAAGCCCGGACCTCAATCCCATCGAGAATTTGTGGGCGATTCTCGATGCCAGGGTTGACAAAACTGGTGTTACCAATAAAAATAACTATTTTGAAGCCCTGGAGCGCGCCTGGGAGGAGCTAGATCCACAGCACCTAAAGAACCTGGTCGAGAGCATGGCGATGCGCCTGCAGGAGGTCCTGAAAGCCAAAGGAGGACGCATCAAATATTGAAATGCTTTTATTTTACTTTAATTTATGTTTCTGTAGCCTAAATGAAGTGGGCACTTTATTTTGTCACTGTTTTTTTTTCAACACAAATTGGTTTTTTTTTCTTTAGGTAAAGCTCCTTTTTTTCAGTATTCCATAAGTGAAAATTAAAAAGAATATAAAAAATAAGATACTAAAAAAATACAGTGTGTTTACTTTAATTTGAAACAAGTAAATGAGAGAAATTGAAAAAACGATGAGGTGGGCACTTTATTTTGCTAATCAGTGTATATTAGTGGGCAAGTCACTGGACCCATAATCGCAACGTCCAGGGTTCGAATCGAGGTTGCTACATATTTTTATTTCTTCAACATCATTATATTTTATGAAGCAAATTTACGAAATTCATACTGATTTCTTATGGCAAACAATCATTGCAGTCTTATGAATATCGAAAGTTTATTTCGCTGAGTGTATGATGTCACTATAAATTTATTGAACCTAAAGGGCGATACGGTCAAAATTTGGTCAATATCAACTTGACGTATTTCTTTCAATTTTGCATTTAAAAAACCTGAACACCCC
This sequence comes from Aedes japonicus, assembly GCA_034211315.2. Lineage (NCBI taxonomy): Eukaryota > Metazoa > Arthropoda > Insecta > Diptera > Culicidae > Aedes > Aedes japonicus. Next base: position 77,982 of record JASCZW010006065.1, read on the forward strand.
TCATTTTGAAGGTGTGTGTGTGTGTGTAGAATGTTGCTCCTATTTTGATTTTGGAATTCACTTTTCAGTTGTCAAAATGCCGTCCAAGCAAGAAGAGCAGCGTATCAAAATTTTGCTCGCGCATCGCGAAAATCCGAGCTACTCGCACGCAAAGTTGGCAAAATCGCTAAAAGTTGCCAAATCAACCGTTACAAATGTAATTAAAGTGTTTGGGGAACGTTTGTCGACAGCCAGGAAGTCTGGATCGGGGGGAAATCGAAAACCGGAAGCCGCTGAGACGACAAAGAGAGTTGCCGGTAGTTTCAAGCGAAACCTAACCTATCTCTCCGAGATGCCGCAAATAAGCTGGGTGTATCATCTACAACCGTGCATCGAGCCAAAAAACGAGCCGGACTATCGACTTACAAGAAGGTAGTGACTCCAAATCGCGATGATAAACAAAATACGACGGCCAAAGCGCGATCCCGGAGGCTGTACACGACGATGGATGGACGACGAAACCTACGTCAAAGCCGACTACAAGCAGCTTCCGGGACAGGAGTTTTATACGGCAAAAGGAAGGGGAAAGGTAGCAGATATTTTCAAGCACACGAAACTGTCAAAGTTCGCAAAGAAATATCTGGTTTGGCAAGCCATCTGTACCTGTGGCTTGAAAAGCAGCATTTTCATAGCTTCCGGGACTGTCAACCAAGAAATTTACGTGAAAGAGTGTTTGAATAAACGTCTGCTGCCTTTCCTGAAGAAACACGGTTGTTCCGTACTGTTTTGGCCGGATTTGGCATCTTGCCATTACGGTAAAAAGGCCATGGAGTGGTACGCCGCCAACAACGTGCAGGTGGTTCCCAAGGACAAGAACCCTCCCAACACGCCAGAGCTCCGCCCAATTGAGAAATACTGGGCTATTGTCAAGCGGAACCTAAAGAAGACCAAAAAAACTGCTAAGGACGAGCAGCAGTTCAAGGCAAACTGGCTTTCTGCGGCGAAGAAGGTGGACAAGGTGGCTGTACAAAATCTGATGGCAGGGGTCAAGCGTAAGGCCCGGCAATTCGGATTTGGAAAAGCGGAAGCCTAACTGAATATTTTTCCTGAATTTTATACTAATTGAACTTGAAAAAGAAATTTAATTTGATTTTTTAAATAAACGATTTCACCGATTTACACGCGTTTTCCCTTGACCAAATTTTGACCGTATCACCCTTTATAACAAAATTTCAGCAATATAAATTAACAATCGGCAGTTAATTCGAATGAGCGTTTGAAAAGGTAAACGAATTTGCAAGTCATCTGCAGATAATCGACTCATTTTCAACATTTGATCAACTTAATTGCATTAAAGAAAACCATGCGATCAAGCCATAAAAGGTCGAGGGAAAAGTTGTACTTGTTGGTAATTTTAAAATTCTCTGTCACTCTATCCCGTCAGCGTGGGGAGCGAGAAGGAAGTGGGAAAGACTGTTTTTCAGAAACAAAACAGTCACAAAGTTTTGAACTCCCAGGAGAGACTCAAAAATGCTACCTTATTGTAAACAAAGTCAGTGCCGTAGTGGTCGGTATTAATTATCAGACGAAAAATGGTGTGTAGTTGACGGTTTGCTTGCGAGAGTCGTGATTGTTGCTGAAAGCGAAGTTAATTGCATTGTTAATAATTTATTGAGCTCATACCAAGGAGAGAAAACAAAATGAATTTTGAAAGTTAAGACAACATAAATTTCAAATCAATGACTATCCTGGTGATTTTAAAAACTTTAGACGATGCAACGAGTTGTTGACACTGCTCAAATCGTATTATAGAACATGATGTTTTTACATAAACTGTATTGTACCTACATTAATTGTTATGTTATGTATTCTCGGTGCGTGGAGTAACGATTATGATGTAGAAGGAGATGTTCGCTTATCACCATGAGGCACCAAGAGTGAACAACAATGTTTTTGGCTAGAATGAAAGATATGAAGAGAAAGTGTTGAAAGCTCCGACAGTTGCGGCAGGTTGAAAATAGAACAGATGTTTTTATTTAGGAAATTGAGCGAAAAGGGCATGTGTACAGTGGTACTCGAACCAAATACGTCTATTTTTGCCTCGTAGGTCGAAGCACGTATTATCTTTCATTCTAGCCAAAAACATTAATGTTCACTTTTGGTGCCTCCTGTATTGTACCGTTAGAATACTTTGGAATTCAGTTTTAAAAAATATTCTGAGCCTGATGAGCATAGGTGGCTGCACATTTCCTAAATACTACACCGTGATTTACTGGAACCAGAAAAATTGCATATAGATCCAAACGAGTGGGACATATAAGCATATTATAGATTGGATGAAATGATGAATATTATTAGCCGTGAGAAAATATTATTTACATACTGTTGAATTCCAAAAACAATATTTTGGATCTAAATTACATTATCCTGCGTGTATGACATATCATATACTTTTGGGGAACGAGATTTTTCCTAATTGCTTCGACACCAAAGAGCTTCTGTGGCTTTACATTTTATAAATTCAATTTTAAACCACAGAAACAACCAAATTTAGTATTTTCAGGAACATGACCAACCAAGTTCAATGATATTGTAAAACATTTAACCAATTCGACATCAGACTTAGTACAATTTAGCCCAACCATGTAAACGACCAAGAAACCTATCGAACTTTATGACCCGTAGCATAGCGGCTTATAACTCGATTAGAAATCTGGAAGAAAGTTCCAATCTCTAGATATAAAAAAAAAAAAACAACGGTACGTTCCATGTGCGAGCACGCGCTCACACAACCAAGGCAAATCATGGATCCCGTGTCCATCCCGTGGAAAAGCACTTTCCAATTCTAGTTTTCCCTTCTATATGGAGCCCATTTTAACAAATATCCTATAGAGACAGGAAAAGGTAAAGAACGTTAAACACTTGTACCGCAATCCCTGTCCTTCCCACACACGCACAACTACACTTCCGTCCTACCTAGTCGATCTTATATGCTGTAGAAATCTCCTGTGTTCTTCCGGTCGATAGTCGTTAGTTGGTTCGCCCGGCCATGTCCGGCGACGGTCCGCTGGACCTCAGACTTCATGCTGGGATTAAAATTAATTTAATGGATACTTTGCTTTGTCGCTTTCGTATGGGAACATGTTTATTGTCAGCTTTGCCTGCGGTACTTCCCCCCAAGTGGTCCACCTTCATTACGGTGTTTCCCCGGGTTGGCAGGACGAACCGGTCACGCAGAACCATGGCAACAGCATCCGCACTAGACTGGTCTGGGGAAGAGTTTCTACGGAGAGTTGGTTGAAATATTTACGGGACCAGTTCATGCAGAGAGCTGCTGCTGCAAGTGGTGCGATGTTTATGCAGCCAATATTTGCTCGATGATTGTAAGTGTGTCTCAAATAGGGGATACGTGTTGCCATAAGGGAAACGATATGCGGCACAATTTAAGCTTGCTTCGGTTCTTATTTAATCCCCGTAGCAAGGAGGAAGCACTGAGACAAATCTAGGAATCAGAACGGAGGAGATTAGGTCGAATCAGTGGCAGAGGATCGGTCGACTGTAACGTGCAGTTTCAGAATCAATACGACAAGTGCAAATATAAAGCAATACCGAACCAGTTGCCGTCTTCGTTTCGGTCACCGTTATCTTTGCACTTCAGTGGACTCAATCGAGATCGTTCCGAGGAATTGTTTTCCATTTAACAATTTGCAGCCACAAAAGTTTACTCATTACGAACAATTTGCATGAGGAGATTGAAGCTACTGGAGCGAAGGGTGGTTGGGAAAAAGTTTGTTTCATTTAAATTTTATAACTCATCATGCGACATGGACGAAGATTATGGCTTGGTCCCGGCGCTAGCCTCGAAGTGTGTACTGCTGCTCTGCAGAAGGGTGGATGAGGTGGAGCGATTTGTCCCCAATAAGGCTCATACTATCTTCTTCGGATAATGGCTATTGTGCAAGTAGATATTGTGCTACTCTTTGAGAGCGACCAAGCATTTCTGGTTGGGTTCGTTTGAGTGCAGGTAACGTTACACAAATTGTGCGCAAATTTGTGTCATACGATGAGAGCAACAAGGGAGTCATAATTCAGTGATGCATTTTCGTTGTCAACCAGTGCAGTGGCAGAAGATGGGGTGCCGTTTTAAAGTTGAGTGCATATGTAAAAAAATGATTGACACGTACATATTGAAACATTTAGAAGGTTTTATCAAGAATGAACTTACCACATAAATGATTGTCTTATTACTTTTTGAAATCTTGGACACATTGTTCCAGTTGAGGTAGAAAGTGCAGCTCCAGTTATCCATTTCAGAATGTCTGGAGAGTCTGGAGTTCGCTATAAGACTCACTCTTGGGGAATTGCGTTGTTCCCTATGATATAGATTCGTCACATCTATTTTTTTCCCCTTGTTAGGAGTGTTTTATTTGGGTGTTCTCTTTCGTTTCTCCTGCTCTATTTATTATTATTTGTGTGAGCGTTAATATTCTTCTTTTCAAACTATTTTTTTCCTAAGTTTTCGTCTATATGGCTTCGCCTTTTAGTCTTCTACTCTCCACTTTGATGCTTCTTCACTTCCAATTATTTTATAAATATTTTTTTAAATATATATTTATCTTTCACAATTCTACTCGATTCCTTTTATATTTGGTAGCTTATTTTTGTCCTTCTTACTTGAAACGTTCCAAGTTTTTGCAGATCTTTATCTTTTCTTATTGCTACACCTAATATGTTCTGCTATTTTTAGTGGGTGGGCATCGGGTCTTATGTCTTTTTCTTCTTTAGCGTTTCAAGCTTTCTGCTTTTGCAATTAGCTTATCTTGTCCTAAACTTAGTGTTCTTAATGCAATTTCACAGTTACTAATTGCGAACTTTCGATGCCAGGTACAATTTTTGCCTTTGTATGATTGTGTGGCAAGTAGAGTCATACCCTATGCCTAGGGAGTCGATAAATTTTCTTTAGCGACGCCTTTACCGACTGAGCTAAGGGAGTGTGTTTTCTGTATGTTTCCCGAATAGCCGATGCTCATTTTTCGATTTTTTTTTTAAGAGCAGGCTTAACATCTAACTCCTTTGATACTGTTGATCTTCCTTTAGGCCTCTCTCTACTTTATTTTAACATTTCTTTAAGATTTGAATTTCATATCTAGTTGTTGACCTTCTTTTTTTTTACTAATGCTGCTGCTTTAAGGCCATATGTCATAGCAAGAGAAATTACTGTTTTCTACATTAATTTTTTCAGTTCCATGGTGTTTCATATCTCTTCATAAATTCTATTATTACTTTTCTACTCTTGAATGCTAATCTTCATCTATTCCTTGTGGTTTCTGGTCTGTTTAATATATCTGATAGATATGCTCCAAGGTATCTTATATTGATTACCACATCATTACTCCTCTCTATCGTTCATTACTGATTTTGGAGAGCTTCTTTCTGATATCTGTTTTCTTATCACAACTTGACTTTTTATTGTTCATCTGTAGTCCTATTTCCTCTAATTCTATCATAAGTATCTTTACAATAATTTCTACCTCACCTGCTCTGATTAAAATTGTATCTGCGAATACTTATATTTCCAGTAGATTATTATAATGTTATTCTTACAAATTTTCTCTGGGATATTTTGTGTTCACTTTTATTAACACATCTTGAATCAGAAGTATAAATATGTACGGTGATAATGGACATCCTTGTTATATACCTATCATTTGGTTATTGCAATTGCGCGTATTTTTAATCCAATAATATACACTTAATGCCAAACAAAGTGCTTGCATTAATCTATTTCTTACGTGTCCTGTTACTGAAAGTTTCAGGAATCTTACATTGTCAAACCCATTTTTATAAAAATCTATCGATGCTATAATTGTTTTTTCTCCACGATTCCATCTTTCTTCTTAACATCTCTGGGCGTAAAACATTTGATTTTCAGTAGACCTGATTCTAATGAACGCTTCTTAAGCAAGGTCTCCTGCATACTTCCAAAGTCTCTCCATTAACCATTTTTCGTAGTTTTGTACCCTAGATTACATAAACTTATCCTTCTAAAATCTTTTTTTTTCAGTTCCTCCTTTACGTTCTGGGATTGGCATTTGAATTGACTCTTTTGATTAATTTGAAATATCATTTGTTTCGCACACCTTATTATTTGACTCAATTTCTCAACATTTTTTTTGTTAGAATTTTTTACTCCATCCTGTCCAGCTGCTTTTATGTTCAATAGATTTGTGATAATATTGTTGATTCCGTCTTTACTTGGTCCTTTCGTTAAACTTTCATTATCATTGTTAAATTTAACAACTTCTTTTTCATTGTGTTTTTACTTTGATTGCATATTATTTTTTTGATTAGTTTATTTTCTGTCGGCCTTTTTCCTCACAAAGTGGTGACAACCACTGACGTCAGGAAGACGATTCCAGCACCTGGACCCTACGTATCGCACTCATCAACAAATGAGCCGGGACCAACTTCCGAAGACGTGACAAGATTTATGTTTTGTCTAAACTATTGTGTTTACATACTTCTATCTTTCGCTTGGCTCATTTGTTGCCGTGCCTTCATCAGACATTTCATGGCTCTGTTCCTGTTAGATGTTGAAGGACATTTTTCTTCTTCTGAACCGGTTCTTTTACTAACCGTCACTTTATCAGTAAAAACTTCGTAGGCTTGTTGTACTTTTTGCTTTCTTCTTTTTCTTTTTGTTCTGTATGAATTCCTTCTTTCATTATTTTGTGATAGCTCTGAATTTCTGTCCAGGCAGACCTAAAAAATGTTATCCTCACCTTCGATTCTTGTGCTACAATGACATGATCAATTTGAGAAGAACTTCTTCCTTTGGACTATGTGATTAATACTGACTTATCAAATCTTATTGAATTAACTATCATTGTATGGATTGCAAGAAGATTTTTCATGTATTCTCCATTTTTATTTGTATGTATGAACATGTTCTATGAGTTTACCTAGCCTCTTTATTTACTATTCGTCTGAATCTACTTTCCCAATCTAAAAGTTGAAATCTCCTATGATGATGATCTAGGGTGTCAATTAATCAATGATCCTAACTTAGCGAAAAATGAATGTGCATTTCTGTTTGGTGCACGGACATTTATTATAAGCCAGTCCGATAATTCTTGTACTCCATTATAGCTGACATAATGTTTTTATCAACTTCCCTCCGTTGGTTAGAATAGCTAATCTTCGCATAGTTTTACTATGTTCACTTTATTCAACTTGCGCTCCAAATCCAATGCCTTTACAATTAAGCTTTTCATGAGATTTGGAACAACATTAGAACCGTCAAGTTTTTGAACATTGCCTCATGTTTTCTCCAGTTCTTAATCTGTTTTAATTCTGTTCTAGGATATTTCCGTATTACCTGCTTCATAATAGGCTAATAGATTTCGACTGGTCTCAACTCTTGCGTGTTTGAAAGATTAAGGTCCTTGTGTACGAAATTGATTTTATTTTACTTACACATTCCAACACCTGTTTTGAGTAGTGGAACGAGGCCAAGTCAGGACCTCAGCAACGAAAGGAGACGTACACCTGGCCATTTATGGTCGAAGACGCCACGAATGAAATACTTCCTATCCCGGACGTTCACATCACTAGCCAAACCATGAGCTTTTTTTAAAACCATTTTCAAGATTTTTTGCTTCCGTTGGTGTTTCAGGACCTCGAACTTGTCTCTTGTAGTGTAGAAATGACCTGGAATATGCTGAAAGTACGCTTTGATGTGGGTTTCATCGTCCATTACGTAGCAGGAGTTTTTCGTCAACATTTGCGTATAAAACTTGCGTGAACATGATTTTGCAGCCATATTCTGCTGGTCGTTACGGTTTGATGCCTTCTGGACTTGGAACACTACCAGGCAGAAGGCATGAAAAATGTATGACCGCCAAAACAAATCTACGGAGACGGGGAGCCATGGAGTCGGGTCGTGATTCGGAAAGAATCCCTCCACGATCACCTGCAACAGCTCTGGTGATTGCTCGGTTGGAGCCACCGATCCTCTGGTTTTGGCCATTACTACCCGGTAGGCGTCACCCCACAGATTCGTTTTGGCCTTCTGATGCAGGCCCTCGAAGTAGGCTCACTGGCCTTTATCTCCCTCTTTAGTGCGGCGACTAACGACCCTCTACGCTCGATTCTCTCTGCGTCTGACCACGCTCTTTCCTCCGTCTTGCGTGGAGGCATGTTATTCAGAGGTCGGCGATGGACCTCGTCCACCAATACACTGGCGATCTTCCATTCTTCGGTTTGATTTCCCTCGGCATAGTCACATCGCACGCTTGTGTAAGTGTCATAACAAGTCGTTCGCTGCAAGGTTCCTGGGTTTCGCGTAAGTTTCGTACTCTTTCAAGCGCCTCTTTATAAGTCTCTACATCAAAGTAGGACGTCCTCCATCTGCGGGCGAATGGAGTGGATGCTCCTTCTTCCGCACGCTGCCTTGTATTGTGGACGATACAATAACGAACCGCAGAGGGGTCGCTATGGGTATAGCAATCATCCATTTTCCAATTGCTAAGCAGCCCAGGACTGCTGAATGTTATATCGATTATCGATTTCGCTCCGTTTCTGTGATAGGTACTCTTGGTACCCACGTTGACTCGGTTCACATTGAGCCTAGCCAAGGCCTCCAGAAGAATCTAGCCCCTGCGGTTGGTAAGGTGGCTCCGCCACTCGATCGCCAAAGCTTTGAAGTCCTCCACTATTACCAACGGGTTCAGGCCATATTGGGAAACTGTTCGATCAGCTATCTTGGCGGTGCGTAGCAGCTGCAGAACACTCCATTCACTTTTACAACAGCGAAGCCTTCGTTTGTGATAGACACAACCTCTTGAACCGGGTACTTGCCTGTCGTCCATAACGCCGCCATATTGGGCCTGTCCACAATCCCGTTTCCGTTGCCGGCTGGGACACGTAGTGCTGCCACATCTTCTGCACATGTTGCTCCTATCTGGGCCTTTGCACTCCCACGGCATGTGCCCGCTCTTTAGGCATCTGAAGCATGCCTTCGGCGGCTGGTGTAGGCCAAGTAGGAATATGGACCATCCCACCTTCACCTTGAGGTGTGAGTGTAGTTGAGGTGTGAATGTAGTTCACCTCCCCGCGGTGCACCTTGGAAATGTTAAGCTCCTCTTAACGGAAAAACGGAGTACGGAGGGAGAACCTTACGGCGCATTGGGGTGGATGCCAGTAAAACCCCAATTATGGCAACTGGCTGCGAAAAGAATAATGAGTGGAACTGTTGTATTCGGGCTGGCGCCTGTGTCGTCTCCCTCAGTACTGCCGGGTGACACCTCTAAGTAGCGTATCGTGTCGGAAGCCCCAGTAGGGAAGCGAACCTACGTGAAAGTGGCGGCGGGGTCAGACGGTTCATCCTCGCGACCAGCTCCGGCTCCCCGCAAAGAGAGAGGCCTGGTGCTAAGCCCAGCGTGAAAGGCGCCACATCCAGCTCGCGTGTTGTCTCAAGCACCGAAGGGGCCCGAACGGCAGGGTCCCAACGACAACAGCCATAACTAGCACAAAAGCAGACGCTAGTGCTAGAAGAGGGACGAGTGATGACCCCAGGCGTGGCAGGGAAAGCCACTGGAATAAGGTCCGGAAAAATGAAAATAAAACCAAAAAAGAGAATGATAAGCGACAGGTGGCCCGCAAGCGTAACCACGGAGAGGCCCTCATCGTCAAGACCGAGGCGTCAAAGTACTCGGAGTTCTTGAAAGCGATGCGCGGGGACGCTTAATTGGCAGGCCTTGGCACCGATGTGCGGAGTATACGCCGTCTCTCCACCACCGGCGAGATGCTCCTGGCGCTTAAGAAGGCAATAGCGCTAAAGGGTCGGCGTATGAAAACCTGACAAGACAGGCCTTAGGTGAGGGTGTGTAGGTACGCGCCCTCATCTCGCAGGTGACGATCTAGTGTAAAAACCTGGATGAGATCACCGAGGCAGACTAGATCTCCACTGCACTAAAGGAACAGTGCAAGGTCGAGGTTGCTGCCGCAAACATACGTCTAAGGAAGGGACCACTCGGGACCCAGGTGGCAATCATGAGGGTAGCGGCAGTTGATAGTTGATTACAAATTCTCTGCTCTGAGTTTGGCTGAGCCCATTGATCGTTAACTCCAGATGGCTTAATATACACATAAGATTTTATCATTTGGACGCACTTTTTTACTGCACGAGAGGAAGATTATTTGCTGCCATCATAGAATAAAGCACACGTCGATCTCCTATGCATGCAAAAAAGGACTCTTTTCCAGCTCAATCAGAAAAGGCACAGCAAAAATGTTTGGCCATGCTACATATAACTGGGATTGATTCTTGATTTGGTCTAGACATTTTGTAACGCATGCTTTTTTTAATGCATGCGTTACAAAATGTTTAGAGCTCAATTTTGCAATTTTTCTTGAGATTACCCTGCCACTTGGTATTGAATCCACCTATGCATCGCCAATTCACAGAGAACAAGCATCCAGGATCGATTTTCTTTTTCACAATTTGCTGTGTAAATTTTTGAAAGCAAACCGTTGGAAAATCAGCGCCGCCTAGTATAGGTTTCACCAAACTAAAATTGACCGAAATTCAACGACGATCAAATCTCAAGGCGCGCATCAACATACGATTCTCCAAAACTAACAAAAAAATTGACAGTGTTATAAGTTGATTGGCAGCAGCCATAGCAAAAACGAAAAATCGTCCGTTCCAATCCGGAGTTGCGGACAGAAATTAAGGTGAATCGGGCCAGTGAATTGGCAACACAAACTCTCAACTTGCGTTTCCAATCAAGCTACAAATCTCAATAAGTATTGGGCCGTAGGTTCTGCATTTCTTATTTTGAGCTTGCTGCAGTTCAGGAAAGCCTAAATGGCGGGTTTTTGTCACTTTCTAGCTGATGTCTACACAGGTAAACAATAAGCATTAGCATATGCAGTAAATCAACCCTAAATCTGCATTCCAGATGCTACAAGCTTTATATTAGCACTGAATCAGCATCTTGAATGCTTTTTGTTGTAAAGTTGGATTGAAAATGTTATTTCAATGCTTGTAGCCTGTAATAGGCATTTCGAACGCAAAACAGCATCAATGAAGCATTATCATAGCATTGCAGTAAAGCAACCGTATGTTGGACCAAAAGCGGCATTTATGTTACATTTGCTTTATAGACTGCCGTAAAGACGCTTTGGAACTGCTTATTGGTTACCTGTGTATGCATCGAAAATAGCGAGTTGACAATGTCTCACACAGGAGTCTGAAGCGTTCCTCCCTCAGCTAATTGAAATCAACAAAAAGCTTAAAAATGCTAAGACCGAAAAAAGCAAGTCAAAAACATCGTTTTCAGAACCGCCATAAAACCAAACTTAAACCAAATTGTAGCTTGGGTGTGTTTACAGTAAACTTTCCCTTTCCCACCCATTTTCACGAGTGATCAGTTGAACTACGAGAAAGAGCAAAACAGATCATAAAATGTGCATAACGTTAAGTGCTAGTTCCTCTAAAGTATGATTGCTTTATTCTTTCTCCCAGCATATCAGCATCTGAGCAGCAGCCAACACCGATTTGCATTCCTGTAGATATAGTGAAAACCTTTTGCATAACTCTACGGCTGCCGGATCGATGGAAAGGGATAGAGAGAGAGAGAGAGTAAAATATTGAACGAACGTGATGATTAGACCAGAAGGTGCTTAGGATAAGTGCTCGGAATGCTGTGAATAGCTGCCGTCCTACATATGAGATTGGAGTTCATAAACGAGCTTCGTCACCGAGGCAGCGTTCTGGATTATCTTGACAAAAAAAAGAGAGGATAAAGCTGTTCCAACAAGCGAGCGCCTCTGTACCTGTACCAGTTTGGCTCGTTAAAAATTTCGTTCAGCTCCAATCCCCGTATTCTATTCATGGAATTGTACTGAAATTAAGCTCAGCTCTTCTAAATAATTAATGCAGTAGAATGTAGAACTGCCGAGGCACGTTCGCTGTCATCTAGGGGTCTGTTCGGCTGATCGGCGTAATTGAATTATACCCGTGAAAACCGAGCGTCACAATCGGATTCTGTAATTTTACAATGAATATTCAATTACGATTGTGTAATTGATTTAAATCAGGAAGGGTACATTTCCCATCAGTTCTTCGCTGCCAGATGGAATCTGTGTGCAATCAAAATCACATTATCACAGGAAAATTTCCCTTCTTCTGCTTCGATACGGGTGCTATAAAATATTCTCGCTTTCAACCGTCGGTCCACTCGATTGAATCTGTCACACTTGAGTGAGGACAATGTTCTATCAATTTCTTGAAATTTTGAGAAGGTGTCAAATCTACTGTATCTGCAGACATTTCCCATTGGAATGGAATGGAGTGGATTTCTCCATCTGCTGTGAAATTGAGATGTAAATCCCATCATGGTGGGATTACATTCTAAGAAAGCACACAGACGGTCAAATCCCTCGAGATAAACAAGGCTCATTGGAAAGTTGAATCAAACTGAAAGGCAGAAAAATATTCGCTCAATAAAAACCAACACCCCGCATAAAAAGCCGTGCATTTTCCTCCTGCTGTGGCATTAGGGCTTAGAAAACTCTCAACACTGTGTGGAAAGCAGGAAAAAAAAAGAAACAATAATCTCAAGAAACCGAAATGGCAACAGCTTGAATCTTGACTCGCTCGCCTGTTGATTCACCTCACTTTGGTCGTCCGTTGAGCAGCCCGTTCCATCCTTCCTGGTCTTTTCACCCCCACCATTTGAAATGGGGAAAATGGACCGTAAAATCGCTATCGTTATCATGTTGCTTCTTTATTTTCTACTCATCCTCGTTCTTCGTTGGCTGGTTCACGCGCGTTTCTCAGTAGACAACGCGGGAAAGGGTTTTCTGTGATTATTGTCGAAAACCATACTTTCGAAAGGATTGATCGGACGGAGGAAAAGGTCTCGGGAGGGTTAATGGGTGTTATATAGCAGAACTTAGATCACTTTGCTGGGGGAACATGAATTATTGTCTTATACAGAGTGCGCCAGGCTAAGGGTTTGGTTCACTTCTTCTTTCTTCTTCTTTCTTAGCGTTTCAAGCTTATTGCTTGCTCTCAACTTAGTGTTCTAAATGCACTTGCACAGTTGTTAATTAAGAGCTTTCGATGCCAGGTAAATTTTTTGCATTAGTATGATTGTGATTGTGTGTACAATTTCTAATGTTTTAATGAGATGATGAATCAGAATAAGTGTGTAAGTATTTTAGGAAACATTACCATACACTATTTATAAATCATTTGGTGCCGTTTCGATTGAATGTTGGTATGATGACAGGGCAACAGCAGTGTTGACTGCGATGGTTCTGTTGGTATGATCGACCAGCTGAAGACAATTATCCTCGTCTCCTGTTGAGAGTTTTTCGGGAATTTTATGCGAATAATTAATGATAACTGAAAGCTGCAATACTTTCCAAAAATCTCGGAAATCTATTGAAAAATAAATACTTGATAGGTATAGCACACATTTAAATTTCAGAGCTCTGTTTGCAATTGTAAACATAGTTTAAAGGGTGATACGGTCAAAATTTGGTCAAGGGAAAACGCGTGTAAATCCCTGAAATCGTTTATTTAAAAAATCAAATTAAATTTCTTTTTCAAGTTCAATTAGTATAAAATTCAGGAAAAATATTCAGTTAGGCTTCCGCTTTTCCAAATCCGAATTGCCGGGCCTTACGCTTGACCCCTGCCATCAGATTTTGCACAGCCACCTTGTCCACCTTCTTCGCCGCAGAAAGCCAGTTTGCCTTGAACTGCTGCTCGTCCTTAGCAGTTTTTTTTGTCTTCTTTAGGTTCCGCTTGACAATAGCCCAGTATTTCTCAATTGGGCGGAGCTCTGGCGTGTTGGGAGGGTTCTTGTCGCTCGGGAACCACCTGCACGTTGTTGGCGGCGTACCACTCCATGGCCTTTTACCGTAATGGCAAGATGCCAAATCCGGCCAAAACAGTACGGAACAACCGTGTTTCTTCAGGAAAGGCAGCAGACGTTTATTCAAACACTCTTTCACGTAAATTTCTTGGTTGACAGTCCCGGAAGCTATGAAAATGCTGCTTTTCAAGCCACAGGTACAGATGGCTTGCCAAACCAGATATTTCTTTGCGAACTTTGACAGTTTCGTGTGCTTGAAAATATCTGCTACCTTTCCCTTCCTTTTGCCGTATAAAACTCCTGTCCCGGAAGCTGCTTGTAGTCGGCTTTGACGTAGGTTTCGTCGTCCATTACCACGCAGTCAAACTTCGTCAGCAACGTCGTGTACAGCCTCCGGGATCGCGCTTTGGCCGTCGTATTTTGTTTATCATCGCGATTTGGAGTCACTACCTTCTTGTAAGTCGATAGTCCGGCTCGTTTTTTGGCTCGATGCACGGTTGTAGACGATACACCCAGCTTATTTGCGGCATCTCGGAGAGATAGGTTAGGGTTTCGCTTGAAATTACCGGCAACTCTCTTTGTCGTCTCAGCGGCTTCCGGTTTTCGATTTCCCCCCGATCCAGACTTCCTGACTGTCGACAAACGTTTCCCAAACACTTTAATTACATTTGTAACGGTTGATTTGGCAACTTTTAGCGATTTTGCCAACTTTGCGTGCGAGTAGCTCGGATTTTCGCGATGCGCGAGCAAAATTTTGATACGCTGCTCTTCTTGCTTGGACGGCATTTTGACAACTGAAGAGTGAATTCCAAAATCAAAATAGGAGCAACATTTTACACACACACACCTTCAAAATGAGGGGTGTTCAGGTTTTTTAAATGCAAAATTAAAAGAAATACGTCAAGTTGATATTGACCAAATTTTGACCGTATCGCCCTTTATGGTTAGTAAATGATCGGAATTACTTTAAAAAACAACAAACAATCCTTACCAATTTTACTTTCAGCCAAATTCTGTAACATAAGGTAGGCAATCAAATAACCACGAAGAAATGTACTATATTTTAAATAAATAACATACAACGGGGAAAGGGAGGGACCATCAGGGCACTCAAGTGAAACGATATGGATAGGGAGCATGAGACTGCTTCCTTCCTATTGTTAACATTTCGTCGAACGAGGACGAGCTCTTTAACCCTACCAATTGTGTTTATTCTGTCAATCGAGGGCTCGATTCTAGTGCAGCGAATGTGAACTTGCTTTCGAAAAGAGATTCTCTTGCCTATATTCGCGGGTATCGCGTTAGTGTCTCTGCTTACGGACCCGTCCAAACGTTTTTCGCCCTTCATACAGGAGCTCGATGATCACAAACAACAATAGAATCCTGATCAAATCGTTTTTCAGATTATTCCACTGTTATGGAAAGTTACCTTGTTACAATAGATGGTAG
Source organism: Aedes japonicus (assembly GCA_034211315.2). Lineage (NCBI taxonomy): Eukaryota > Metazoa > Arthropoda > Insecta > Diptera > Culicidae > Aedes > Aedes japonicus. The sequence goes on from JASCZW010006065.1 coordinate 93,302, forward strand.
TATTACATCATCATCATCATCATCATCATCATCATCATCATCAGTAATTGACTTGAATTGCGTACTGTAGAATACCTGGACCGGTAGGTAGCTCGATGTGTTGCTCGAGTGTATCGAAAATATTACATTTTAGATATCTTAATTTTTAATTTAGGTTTTGTTAGCTGCAAAATGGTTTTCCTTCACAAGAAAACGAACTACACTGTTATTTGTTCCCGAATAGACTGACGTCTGTTTATTGTATTTATTGTTTCGAGCCCTTCGATTCGCTTGCGTGTGTTAAGGAACGCGCTAGATCTGAACTGTCACTCGACATTCGTAACCGAAGTTTTGGCTATTCCAAGGTATATAACAGAAAAGTAGGTAATTAAAATATTGAAATACATGAAACTAAAAACAATTCGCAAGTTTTCAAAGCAACGCATTCTTTTATAGCTATGGATGGTAAAATATCAATTTAACTAAAAGATTAATCAGAATGCTGATTTCGGTAAACTTACTGACTTCAGCTGTCCATAAAGCTCTACACAGTGGTTTTTGTGCACTTCTTAGACGTCGTGGACCAGTTTTTATTGAAGTCTGACATGCTGTGGGCCACTGCACCTGTCTTTTTGAGGTTCCGCTTGACAATTGCCCAGTAACGTTCGATTGGTCGCAGTTGAGGACAGTTTTGTGGGTTGATATATTTTTCAAAGAATTCAACGTTGTTGCCAGAAAACCTCTGTTTAGCTGATCTGGTATAATGGGCAGCGGCTCTTTCACGTTCGTTTTGTCGTCAATTAAAACACATCTGGAGGAATTGTCCAAAATACGGTAGTACAGCTTCCGGGCTCTCATTTTGACTTACTTAACTGCTCAGGAGATTGCTTTAGTGCTTTCTGCTTCCTGTGTGCGTTCAGATTGTTCCTTTTTTAATCTCCTGGATTATCCCAATGCTGATCTTGTAACTATTCCTTGACCAAGTCACAAGTAGAGCCTGATTTGTTCTCCGGAATATAGTCGACGAGTTTTTGGTCCAATTCGGGATTGCTACATCCTTTTCAATACACCAAGAGTGCAAAACTTTCTTTTAGTTCAACCCGCGACATTTTTCAAAAAACTGTGATAATGGAAAGAAAACCATACAGGTTTTTTGACATGTAAAAGAAACGTAATACAAATACACGATTAAATAATATGCTCTAGTTTTATCTCAATTATGTATCAAATGTTTTTAACTTCATTTCGATACACTCCTTATCTAGCAGCCTCGTGAGAGCCCAGAGGTGTACTCGGCTTCCAATAAAGCAAGTATTATGTCAACATATTCCAGTCCTTTTCTTATTTGACCTGCACAGATAAAATAAAACATTTAATTTTCTGTGTTAGCTAATGCACATTAAGGGAATTCGCCCTAAGTTTGCACCTCTAAAATTGAACAAATGATCTATGAAAAATTGAAAGGCGTTCAATAAAAAACGTAATTGCGCCTCTGATGAAAAAAATTAAATGATTCATAAAATACATCTATGTAATCCATACTTAAAATAAAATTTGGCGATATAATGTCAAATTGTACCGTTAGATATCTGGGGAATGATCGATAAAATTGTACAGATTACCCATAACCATATATTTAGTAAATAGAACATAAAAATGAACTTGTAAAATTGACCCACAGAATGAAGCTGTTGTAAACTAAAATATATGCATATGATCAATAAAATATTGAAAATGATCTTAGTACCGTTTTTCGGACCTAACTACAAAAAACATACTCCGTTTGAATTATACCGGGCAAATCCAGGGACTTTTTTCATTAGGGCGAATCTAACATTGAGAGAATCTCTTTGATTACTTTTTCTTTCATTCATATTTCTGTAATCTTTACGTTTTTCATTCTTTTATTTGGGGGCGACCCCGACGTAGTGGTTAACATCCATATCTCTCACGCCAAGTTCACGAGTTCGAATCTCACCACCGGACAAGCTACGATAATATCCAAAAAGGTATTTGAGTGACTACGACGGGAGATGAACCAGCCCTGGGCTGAAAATCTCGATAATAGAGGAAAAAAAAATAAAAAATTCTATTATTTGTGGAGTACGCTAGGCAGCACTGTTGTGTTTTGATCTGCAATTAAAAGAATCCCTCAAAAGTTTAATGATGGTGCTGTAATAAATGAAAGAGAGCGAGACAGGAGATTTAGATTCACCGTATTGAAAAAAGTTCTTAGAAATGCTTTAATCAGCCGCGCTATGCTAACACTTTGGATATCGAAAAAAACGCTTCCTGCAGCCTAAGATCTTCAATCTTCAAAACGGCTCAGTAAAACTATATTATTCCAACGCAATCTATCTTGGCAGCAAACTTTTACCCGGATACCTAAAGGAACGTTCCTCAAACTGGTTTAATTTTCGAAATTTTTGCTTCCCTATGTTCCTCATGTTTCCCTATACCCAAACAAGATTTTTATGAGCCTTCCAAAATAAGAACTCATTTAATATAAAGTTTACTGTACACATCCAACTATAAATTTGTAAGGAAATTAGTATGATGAACAATATATTTGTAATTGCATCGCTCTAAAAACATCACTTGACCACTTAAGCTTTACCAATAGATCAGTTTTTAGCAAAAACTTTGCAGAATATCACTTTTCGAATAAATGTAAGGCATACAAGCTGTCAATCGAACAAGTCGCTAGCGTCTTGTACCTAAGATCAATCAACTGCTAAGCAGGCAGTTTCTAGCACAGTAGGGCACAAAAAATTGTGGCAAAATCATCATCATTCAATTTCCAATTTTTCCAAATATTGAAAAAGTAGTGCCCAAAACACAAAACTGCAGGAATAATATATGCATCATGTTTTAGTGCCCAAAGTTGATATACCATGGATCATATTCATAAGTTTATAGATCATTATTCATCGTTTTATGGATGATTGTCCATTAATTTACGAAACATTTTCAATAATTTATGGAACATGTGCATATATTTCATTGCACAAAGGTAATATTCTGAGGATCAGTGTTGCAAGTTTAAGGAACGCAAATAAGCCATGTATGGATCATTTGTAACATGTTTATGTTTAATCCGTACAATTTTATCGATAATTCAATAGACATATAACGGTACATTTTTATTGATAAATTGTATATGTATAATGGATTACATCGAAAAAATTTTAATATCATTTCCAATTTTCTATGAATATAGGCAACAGTTTTATGGGTCAATTTAGTTAGTTCAAATCTTTCTCCCTTTACTCTAATTGACAGCCACATACGTTGTTAGACAGCATCACATCTGACACAAACGATATCTTGAGGCAGTAGCCTAAGTTTGCACCTTTAAACTGAAGAAATGATCCATTAAAATTGAAATTCATTCCATAAAAACGTATTCATGACCCATTAAACTCTGGTCAATATCCATAATAAAATGGATATGAGCCATAAAATTTATCAATGTGATCCATAATTTATATAAAATTTAGCAATAAAATGTCAAAAAGTACCGTTATATATCTAGGGTATGATCAATAGAACTGTACGGATTACCCATAAACATATACCGAATGTTCCATAAAAGGTTCAATATCATTCCTTAAAGTTGTAAAATTGATCCTTAGAATGTAACGTTTGTGAACTTAAATATATACATGATCAATAAATTATTGATCCAATCGTCAATGATCCATGATAGTTTTGAAAACTTAATCACAAGCTTCTAAATATGGCCCATAGAAATAAACTTTGGGCATTTAAAATAATATGTAGGATCCATAAAGTGTGCCAGATCAATACAATGTTGAATGTATATTTTTTTAATTTTAGCTACGGAAAAACGATCCTTGACTGCGCTACTACTCAGATCTATTAACATGTCCGTTTCTTTCAGCTATGCGGCTCAAATATTGCTATTAAAGAAGGATTGCTTTTTAGAAGATTTTAAATTTTTCAGAGAGCTGATTTACTTTCACGATTTCACGTTCTTTACGACCGCAACTGCGACACATGTTTCCAATAAATTTGTTAAAGTTTGCACGTAACGAACTAGGAAGATTTTCCTATATTAACCTCATCACTTTGCAATTCATCCTACTTGAAATTAAACAATGAACAGGTGACAGGATCAGTTAGTAATGTTTGTTGTTGTTATTAAAAGTAAGCAAACATTATTGAAAACGAAACCGATCCTTCAACTGCCCAATTGTTTGATTCGTCGTAGGATGAATAAAAGAACAATAGAGATTAATATGGGGACGAGTTACTCTACATGTCAAATTTAAGGCTTGATCAAACTGTATATTTAAGATTTTTTTTTATAAAATTATGCAGGACAAACGCTTGCCAGTCAACTCGCTATCACTCGTCGGATCTAACTACAAAAACATCCTTCGTTTGCATTACACCGGACAAATCTTGAATCAGTCGTTAACTTGAGATACGATATCGGAAACTTCGACCGCCTACTTCCTTAGTTCTTCAATCCTCTAACTTTGCTCAGCAGGCAACATTGATACTTCTAGCACTTGGACTACATCATAACAAATCATGGCTACTATGTGCACATTGTACAATATTGTGTGTCTAACTGAGGAGCTGTTTGATTTTTTTTCTTCTGAAAACTAATGTTTGGAAAATTGTAGTTAAGAAAATTTTCTATAAGAATAATTTGCTGGATCATTTATATGAGTTTATAGATTATTATTCATTGTTTTATGGATCATAGACAATTTATTTATGGAACATTTTTTAATAATTTATGAATCATGTGCGCGTATTTTAGTGCACAAATGTTACATTCTGTGGATCAATTTTACTACTATAAGGAATGATATTATACTTTTATGGAACATTCCGCTATATGTTATGGGCAATCCATACAATTTTATTGATCATACCTAGATATATAACGGTACTTTTTTGACATTTTATTGCTAAATTTAGAATAAATTATGGATCACATTGATAAATTTTATGGATCGCATCCATTTTATTACGGATATTGACCAGAGTTTTATGGAATCATGAATGTGTTTTGTGGAACGATTTTAAGTTTTTAATGTATCATTTATTAGTTTTTATATACAAAGTATGTTTGGCCATATCTTGAAGCAAGACATTTCACTAAACGTTTCTTAAAAGTCTCCACGGTTAGTCCTTTAGTATTCCCCAGTTTGCTCAGTATGTAAACCCATGCTTAGAAAATCCTCTGGACGTGTAAGCATAGGTCTACAAATCAGGAGAACAGGCAGGCTTTCCTTCCATGAAAGCATATGGTTCTTTAAAACATAATCGATGTAATATTTGCTGCTGATTTTAACACCAGGTTCACTGAGCAGCAATGAATCCATAAAATTTTTGGAGAAACATCTCCTAACCATCACCCTTGAAACATTATGGAACCTTTGAACAGCTTTCTAATGACAAGAAACATCAGAAAGTTACACTTGATAATTTTGCTGGTTGTGGTAATTCAGAATTGCACCGTGCACAGAAAAAAAAATTTTTAACAGACGCGTAAAATTTCCCCTCGTTTTATTCCAAGCTAAGCGGAGCGTATACAACGAAATTGTTTGCAATCTCTCATACGCCATGCCACAATGTTTGCAATATTCCATACAATAGACTAGATCCAGGCGTTACCTGGCCTAAATTTACATGAAATATCCCATTAATTTCTGCCTAATTTAGCATTCCCTTAATGTGCATTAGATAACGCAGACATCTTTCAGCTCTTGTCAAATGCTTCCGAGCAGCTTTTGACGTCTATCGACCTTGCAACCTGTTGCTTCTCAGTACGAGGTTCAGCCCAATGGTCGTCTTGCAAAATATCTCCTGATCGTCAATGTAACATGCGCAGCTCTCTGGCCATATTTCGGCCCGACTTACCAGGATTACACTTAATTCAGTCTCTCACTAGTTTGATGGCTTCCGACCACCGGTAGTGCGTTTACGACCAGGTCTAGGGGGTATTTACCAAGAACCAGTTTCTTTATAGCTTTTGATGGTGCGAAAGATGCATTTTTCGTTTATTCCGAGTGGTTTCATTTATTGTTTTTCAAATTAGTACACGGTATAAAATGTTCGAAAACAGACTTATCACGAGCTCCCTATCCGTGTTCATGATGAACGAATCTCAAATGAATGAAAATTCAAAACAAACTTTCAAACCGTGTTGATATTTGAATGCATTCTAAAAGAAAAATGTGCAAACATTAACTCATCCAAAGTTATTACACATGTTTGAAAAAACACTGACAGGAAATATCGCTCACCCTTTAATTTCAGTTGATCTGGCAATAATGGAGTAGCAACTTTGGGTGGTCAATCATAATGATTATGCTCATGCTCAAGCTGAAGTAAATTAAAACTTTAATTATCACAAAATTAGAATATCTCTCAGTGTGTGTGCAATCCATATTCCATTGGCCGACAGTGTTTTTATGGAATAAACCTGTATGCACCTATGTTAATCAATTTGTATTTATTTATAGGTGCAGACATTTTTAGCCCTGAATATTAAAGGTTATAGCTCTATTGCACATCCAATAACCCATTTCAAGAATGCCTGTTCATAAACGTCCATTCTGAGGTTATCTTCATATTCAATAAGCCCACCATGGACACTGTCATGTATCAATTGGATATATGAAAGGCATTAACACTGCCAGAATTAAAGAAAATGATTGTTTTTTAAATTCTGGTGTGTATTTAGAGTTATGACATTTTTATCACAACAATAAAACATTGAACGATCTCACCGATGTATTGTTTCTTCATTCATTTGTCATTTTTGTCCCGATGCCAATATGTTGGTTGTCATCTTCATATCGGTCTGCCACAACGCATGTTGATTTCTACGATCTTGAATGACACTCTAGTAACAATTATATTTCAGTAACACACGAAACATCTTTTAAGAATGATTTACAATTGCTTGTATAGTAAATATATTACAAACGTATTGCAAAACATGTTTCAACAACAAGTTCGGAGCGGTTTGAATTTTTCGTATTCTATATATCACTCTGACTAGCGATCGAGCTAAAACTTCTTTTTCCACTGCTGCAAGTGATTAATACTTTATTATTGTCGTTCGAAACATGGTTCCATGAATTTATAACCCATGAACAGGACAAGATTTTAAATATTGTTGAAATTATAATACTCCAACCGTGTCTTGCAAAATATGTTTTTTTCATAACGATGAATTTGTTGTACAGCTGTTTTTTGTGGTTTCACTGTCAACGGGAAGCAAATCATAGATACTCAGAGTTGACTTTTCAACAATCGAAGTTGGCTAAGCAAAGAAGTTACAAACCTATCACGCCAAGGACTAATATTCAAATCCCGCGCTTAGCGGTGCTATAGTTTTGTATGAGGATATTTTTTCCCATCTTATGTTTTATAAGGCTTCACTTTTTGCGCTCTTTACTTCATGTTAAAGTATAAAATGAAGTATAATACACTTATATTGATAACAGTACTTTCGACTTGTTTAATACAAGCTGTGCTGCTTGGGTAGTATGTTATTTTAAAAGGATCGGTTGTTTCTTCTGTACTTGTTGATTGTTTTCCTGTAAATGTATACATTGAACACTTTTGTCTTTCTCTCGTAATATTTGTCCTCTTTTTTTTTTCTCTCTATCGCTTTTTCTCTCAATCGCAGTAAGAAACATAAAATATGTTTGCTTTTCCTTATTGATTTTATATATTTTGAATTACTATTGATTCATTTAACCTGCCATTGAGGCATACAATTTTTAATTGCATACTTTTATTTATCTCCCTTTAACACTGTTGAGTTAATCTTCTATTCCCGATTATGATTTTTCTTTAATTTCTTCATGTTTATGAATCTCTTATGCCTTTTCTTGCAATTTTTTTTTGTCTATGGTCAATTCTATCCAGTTTTCTTCTATTAACCCTGGTATCTTGTTTTATTTTCTTCAATAGAATCATTCCAGGTTTTTGCCATTCTACCTTTGGCTTACTTCATTTTCTGGGCAACTCTCAATGGGTGCCCAATGTGCCTTTTTTTGTATATGACCCTAGTAGCTTATCATCATAACTCGATGCAGCTTTTTAAGAGCTGTTTTTCCGTCTTATAGCCTTGATAATTTAATTCTTCGATTAGGGTTATCATATTTGCATTTTATATTTACTAACAGATTTTCTTTTTCCTCTAACTCGCCTTATCACCGAAAGAATACAGGTTTTATCCGTTGATCCCTATTCTCCCAACATTAACACTTCCACACACCTCAACACAAATATGACCGCCTTAGCACCTTCAATGTGGAGCCACTCAAAATCGAGCCCAAGCTACCTGGGTTAATTAGACAAATTTGTAGACAGCAGAATTGAATCGGATGTAAATCGACAACTCGGATCTTCCCTTAGCGCATTCACAAAAAAACACAGCTACAAAGCAATACCATGCTGGAGGTGACTGGGTTCGATTCACAACAAGTAGTATTATTCATGCACTCGCGATTTCATGCACTCGCAAAAATTAACATTCCTAAACCGCCCGTACGATATGCAACCTGCATAACAAAACTCTATACACCACGTGGTGAATGCATCTGAAATTATGTGGCAGCCTTTCATCCGCGCATGCGCGTTGTCTTCGTTTGCTGCCTCTGACCAGCAAATGGCCGTCCTCTACATTGCAATAGTCTTCTTTTTTTCACTACACACTCTACCAATTACCCAAATTCTTGCTATGAGGCGACTCTATAGTCTATATCTAACTTCACAAACTGCTAATAATCATCGATTAACTCGCGACAGAGCGGGAAAACACTCTAACTAAACAATTTATGTCAGGGTGTCACAAAACTAAGGAGTGTATCAAAAATAAACTATCCACAAACTTTCTTTCAAATTATGTTGAAAACCGATATTTTATTCATACAAAAAATTGATCCTTTATTGTACGAGGTTAAACTTGAACATAATGAAGACCGGATGAAATTTAAGTTATTCCTTCACGAATTTTCGAACTTTGGATCGAATGCTCTTCATCAAGTTCCGGACAAGTGTTGCATTTGGACGCTTGAGCCCAAATTTTTTTGAACTCCTACATGTTCCCAGCTGCCTTACCAGTCTTCTTGAAGACCCTCTTCACGATTGCCCAGTAACGTTCGATGGGTCGAAGCTGAGGGCAATTTGGTGGATTGATATTTTTCTCAACGAAATCCATACCCTTTTCCGCAAGCCAATTGAGAGTGGTTTTGGCATAGTGAGCCGACGCTAAATCCGGCCAAAACAGTGGAGGTCTACTATGCTTCTTATATAAAGGCAACAATCTCCTCTGGAGACACTCAGATCGATAGATTTCCGCATTTATAGTTCCGGTAGTGTAAAAAATGGTTGACTTCAAACCACAGGAACATATTGCTTGCCATATCAGTACCTTTCGACCGAATTTCTCCACTTGAATCGACCTGTCAGCATCGCTCACATCCTCCCCAACGACGGCAGTAAAGTATTGTGGACCTGGAAGGGTTTTTGAGTCCTCCTTTACATAGGTCTCATTGTCCATCAAAACGCATGCATCCGGACGCTGCAAAAGACGCGAATACAATTTCCGGGCCCTTGTTGCTGCTCGCTTCTTCTGTTCTGCACTTTGTTTCGAGATTTTCTGCTTCTTGTAGGTCTTCACGTGGTTTTGCCTCTTGATACGCTGGATCATTCCGACACTCGTTCCTGCTTTTTTGGCCAAATCACGTATTTACATTGATTTGTTCTTCATGATTAGAGATATCACTTTCTGCTCCAGTTTTGGGTTGGAAGAACCGGGCTTTCTGCCTCTTCCTGGTAGCCCATCCAAAGAATAGTGTTCCTCAAACTTATTAATGATGGTTTTAACACTCTCATGATGAATTCCAAACCGGTTCGCCAATTTTCGCATGCTACCCTTCTCACTTAGCCATGTGTCCAGAACCTTAATTTTCACTTTCTTTTCAATACGCGACATTTTGAAAACGCAAAATTTCAACCGCACAAACAAGTAAACAAAAGAAAGCTGACAGTCAAACGCACAGCATGCAGTGTTCAGAGCATTAAAAACCATCACAAATACATGCGTACAACGCAAATGAATGTGGATAGCTTAAATTCGATACACTCCTTAAGCTGATGGAACTCTTCTTCCGGGTGCGGAGGTAAAGCACAAAAACATAAAAAAAATCGGGAAAATACTACCGATCCTCACACATTTCGAGAGGGAATCGATTGTATTCACTAAGGCTTACACAATGCACGTGGAGATTTTTTGATTTCACTATTAGTTCTGTTAAATAACGTATTATTGTTTGATTTTTTTTCGCGAAAACGGCTTGCTGCGATCCCATATGACAGGAGAATTAACACGTTCTACCAATTTAGAACATCTCTTTGTATGATCAAATTATGTATTCAATTATATATTTTGGGATATGGTAGAATAACTCATTAAAATCAAATATTTAGCAACTGTTCTTCATTCGTCATTCCTACCTACTCGGAGATTGAACAAATTAGTGGCAATTGGAAGTCATCCGTGATATTCATTTTTGCCCTCCGAATGTCTTCTCCACTAACAGATGGCTATTGTAAGTTTATTACTCTTCTCTTTGGTTGATCCAGCAAGAAAACCGGATACAAGAGAAAACATTGTTTTCTTAAGTGGAAAACAATACACCTAACCTAACCTACAATTCCTATGGCTGACTGAGCAGCGAGACAGGAAACAAAGGGCAGAGAAAGCATAAATATTTTATTAGAAAGCAGCGATTTATTGATCCTACATGCTGTGATAATTTACGACCTTGCCCGGCTTTTCGATTCGAGAGTCCAAAGCCACCGCTCCTTCTATTATATTATGTGAGTGTGTGTGCAGTAAAAGAACACACATTGAGCTTAGGAGTCGGAGATAGCAGGTAAGTACATAAACTTCATCGGACGACTGACGACCGGCTTGGTTAGATGATACGTGATGTTCTGTTTCGGGTGCGAGTGCGGGGAGGTGCTTCCCCCTCCCCACATTCACAATGACTGCCACACACTGACAAGAGCTTAAGTATGCCGTCAAGAATAGTAGAGTGCAATTAAAATTCAAAGTCTGCTCCCATTTCCCGGTAAAGCGACAGATAGAGGGCGCACGTTCGAGGAAGAGTGACGCTCGATTCTTGATTTGAAACTTGAGCCTTGATAGGATGGTTCCTGGTACTGAAATCGACAGCATGGTTCAGTTTCAACGAGATAACTATGCAAGAACCAGCCTAGACTGCTAGGCAGCCTTAGATGGGAAGCTTTATGGTATGGTTTCGAGCGGAGCAGGGGGAAAGCCAGGATCAAGGGATAGTCTACGAAATGAGAGACTGATACTGGCACTCCAACTTGGTTCATTCGCCGCATTCTGGTTATTCGAGACTGAAGAGTGGTTAATTATGGACGGCAATTGTCTACTGTCAAGAGATCAGCTATCATTTTCCTCTTCTCGACACTGAGTGGTGGTGTGGTCTGTGGCGGTTTAAGTTGCAGCAGGTAAAAATCTGGGGGTGGATGGGTGTTAGATTGTCAGAAGTGCTATGCCTGATGCGAGTGCAGCCTCAGCAGAAGCAGCATTTGCGTTTGGCCTCCAGGCTGGGAGAGAGCATTCAATTGGTTAGTTTTATTCTGACTAATTGGTAGCAAGAGATAGACTGTTTTAGTGAGGGGGAAGTTTGACGTGATTTGAGATTTTAGATGGTGAACTGAAACTGCTGGCTAGGCTAGGTGAGTCGGGTATAATTAAACCATTTTGAAAACAAGATCCTAATGAGTGATTATGTTTCGCACGACTCGAACTTAATCGCTCATTAGAATGATGACTTGATACTGATACGAGAATTAAGTTCGTGGTTGTCCGAATGTCAGTTGAGTTGTTCGAAAATCATTTTTTTCCCCAAACTGATTCACTAACAACATTGGGAAACGTTTATCGACCCCCATCACCGATTAGCGATTAATCACCCGACGGTCCTTTCGATGCATGGGGTAAAAAGGTCAACGCTTCCTCCTTCAATCCCACACCGACCCGGTTCCCTTCCCAATCATCAGTCTATAGAACCGATCGACCCCAAACGAAAAGACAACCGTACCGTACTTTATAAGCCGCAGATAATGTTTTTAATCCCCTTAAATAAATCACTTCGGTGTGCCCGGCTCGGTCGGGTCTATCCTAGGGTATCTACCCTTTTGCCACGGCCGAAGCTCGAGAGCGATTCTAAAATGGATACTGAACGACTGAAAAAAGACAAAATACATACCATCATCATCCTCTGGCACTGCTGTCAGTACTTACCTAAAATGCTTTCCACCAGGGCTGTTGACTATTGCGGAGCTGGGGACTGGCTCTCGGCTCGGTTGCTAGTGTGTGTGCGTTTTTCGCAGAACCTCAATCACCGAAAATGAGATTGCGGTCTGATCCCTTTTCGCACGCTCGGATTCACTCTGACTATCATCCGGGTCTATTGGAGTCGATGATGACTTCGGTGTGGTTCGGTCTTGCTGGAGGGAATAAGATTTAGTTGCATGCCATTGGGCCAAAGTGTGGAATAATCGAACTTTTCCTTATTTTTAACGCACAATTTCACCGAATCTGGATTATTCCAAGTCAAATTTTCTGCGTTTGATTGAAGCTTAGAAAGTGTTTGAATCTATCATAGAATCGGACACGTTGTTCTGCTCAGCAATCAGTATAAGAAAGGAGCATTGATCGAACGTGATGATTGCAGTCAGGCGTCTATAGGTTCAGTCGATTTGAGCTTTCCGAACGTTGATGTTTTAGTTGGGGTTGGGAAATGCTCGAATGAATGAGCTCAACCTAGCGAGGAGAATTCACTATACATAAGCACACCCGATTTGGCCCATTTGTTAGCAATTTCCCGTAGGATCGGAGTCGTTCTGGGAGAATTCTAAAGTGCTCTGCACGCGCTGCTGCGTGATAGGATCGGATAGGATTGCGGACTTGGAGGGAAATCCCTGAGGAGAGCGCCGACATACACAGCCAAAGAGTTTGGCATTCGTGGAGTGGCGGTAAATTTATTGCTCTATTAGCAACGAGTGTTTTCCGTGAGCTGGTTTTCCTTTGTGGACTACCTCAAGTGGGGGGGACGGAAATTGGGACTGGGTACGATGCGTACGTTATTGACTAGTGCTCGAAGTTCAGCTTGGAGTTTTCCGGAAGTGTAGAGAACCGTGCGGGATTCTGTTTACCGGTTTGATGAACGAGGCCGTTCGAAACATAACCATCGATGCTATTTGAATGGAAGTGATTGCTCTGAGCTGGGGTCTGCAGAGTGGTGAGGCATATTAGGTAAGTCTCTCGCTGATTAATAAAAGCAGTTGGGGGAACTGTCACGTCTTGGGTGGTGTTTAAGCTGGTGACAGGCAAATAAAGGATGTGTCTTGATTTGTGAAGTTTATAATGATTGCCTTTGATCTTGTCATATTGGTTGAGTAAATGTGGTTGTCAAACTAATTCTGGGTTCTCAACAAAGCAGAAAAATGAAAATCGCATGAAAGTACTGGCACATCGACCTTGTCGAAAACGAAGTGTGATTTGCAAGGTTATATGATAAACAACGTGATAGGCGACGGAAAAAATAGATGGAAAAAGTGTATCAATGGATAGTACCTATAATGTTTTTATGAGTTCCTTTTGTTTAGCTGTTACAGTCATTGCGTTTTGTTGAGAACTCCTGCCTTCTTTTCTCGTTCAAAAACATCAAAAAAGCTACTCTGAGGTCAATTCAGCGCAAAAATTTGAATAGGGCGAATCTGCTTTTGTAAACAAACACTTTGTCTGCTAATTTATTGGAAGTTGAATACAATTCCTTCAAATTTGGTGTATCAGCGGATAGAGATAAAGCTCCTCTTCCTTAAAGAGTGCTTAATTTGTATTTGTGACCTTTTGTTCAAGAGAAAATGACTGCGAAAGCCATTGTTTACAAAAGCAGATTCGCCCTAATCTAATGTTGGCGCTGAGTTGATAAACAATAAAACCAAACCGACGGTAAATTCTTATCTGATATAACCAATTTTTGCACTAACGAATACATATGAATTCAAATAACTGTCTAGTTTCAGTATGCATAAATTCAAAGATAACAACAGTGTTTGTCACACGTCAAGTTTCGACGCCATTATCAAACATTAAGCTTTTAAATTCATAAAATGTTTTTCTCTTTTCTTGCTGCTCTCTTTTTTCCAATTCCAAGTGTATTAAAATCACAGTTCTCACCATTTCCGCCAGATGTCTTTAACAGATATTTCTACACTCTCGTTTCATTGTACTCAATTTTTGAGTACAATTGTATACCATCTCTTTTTCTCTCACGGAAATGTTACTCAATTTTCGTAAAAAGTGGATCTACTCATAAAATTGAGTAGATCCACTGTTTACGAAAATTGAGTAACATTCCTGTGAGAGAAATAGAGATAGTATACAACTGTACTCAAAAATTGAGTACAATGAAACGGGAGTGTAGACTTATTTCTGAAAACATCCTCTTACCCCAGGGGCCTGGCAATCCTGTCTAATTTACTAGCGTTTGACAGTATGCAACATATCACGGGCCTTATTTGAATAAGGCCAGTCTGGCATATGTTACTACGGGTACAAACGTCAGTGTTGTTTACAAACAATGAATCTTTTGAAGTTCAGAAAAATGACCTCCTGTCAGGCCCTTGTCTTCCATGTATGAAAACCAATGGGTTCTATACAGGTGGAGAAAATGTGGTTAAGTTGTATTAGTGTAATGCAAAATACTGTCATTGTGTTCGTGAGATGATGCACAGCCTGATTTTTGTAAACAGATCTCCAAAAACATCAATTTACATCAGCAGCAAACCACAAGGTGGAATGTTTGTTTTGAGTAATTGGTATAGTTTTTAAAAGGTTACGGCTGAAAATGCCTTCTTGTGCACTAAAAGGATGCTAAACTTGCTTTGTTATCATTCGCTTGTTTTTGGAGTTTTACGTCACTACCCGAAATCACATTTTTCGTTACTAATACCGACAAACACCTTGACCACCAGACCTTGAATGCACCAGACAAAAGTGTTCGCTAAAAATTTATTTTAAGTCAGATTTTCTTGAAACTTTCAGCTAATGAACTAATACATATGAACTATGTTTCGGCATAATTACTTTATTCAATTTCCTTTCCATCGCTGAAAGCCCACATATATTGTGCAATGGTGGAGCCGACCTTTATGGTCTGTTTCATCTATTCTTTCTTCAACTCCAGCTCGTTCTTAAACACCTTGAACGATTTTCAAACTTTGGCCTTCATTATGGCCCAAAATATTTTCACCGGACGAATCTCTGGTGAATTTGGGGGGTAGACGGTTTGAATTTGAATTAGGTCGATAACTTGTTCCGTTCTGGAGTTATCGCCGAAAACAACCCGTGTAAAAAAAACCGTGCAAAAAAAAAACCTTAGTGTAATGTGACGCCTCCAGGACCGCAGGAAGGGTAACAGACGCTTGTGGAGGCACTTGGTGCGGTAAATTTCGCTGTTGATGGTACCCAATGTGATGTACTTTTAACTCAGTATACCGCCTTGCCAGTACGCCTGCCAGAGCAAGTATTTTTTTGGCGAATTTGTCCACTTTCTTCTTCCTTTTGTCTTCCGGAACATCAAACCGTGATTTGGCAACGTAGAACTCTAGCTGGTATCTGCCTTGCGTCTGCCTTGATGTAGGTTTCGTCATCCTAAACTACACACATCGGTTTCGTTAACCACTCTCGATGCAGCTTCCTTGCGCGGTTGATCACACCGGTTCTATGCCTTGCGGACCTTGAATACACGAAGCCTAGCTCGTTTCATTGTTTGCTGAACGAACCAGGCGGAACATTTTGCCTTCAGAGCCGCGTCGCGAATCGAAAGGTTCGGATTACACTTGAAATAATCCAACACCTTCCGGGCCTTTACAGGGTCAGCAGTCTTCGATTTTCTTCCACTTCCAGCCCGCCGCTCGGTCGTCTGGGACTCCTTAAACGATTTTACCACCCGAGATACAGTTGTATGGGTGATACCCAGCTATCTTCCGATCCATCTCATGGTTGTAGTCGGATTTCTCATGACAGCGCGCAAAATTCGATTTTCTTCTTGTTTCGATGACATCATTTTTTCGAGTACAGGCCTTACACCTCATTGTAAGGCTTGCTTCATTTAGAATTGGAACAAACTTTTGCTCATATTGTGGCGCTCCTGGTGGACGGATTTGGAAGTTCTTGGCGCCCACGTGTCGGGAATTTTGTCAGCTTCCCTTTTTTTTTTGGACATTCCGTAAATCGACTGTACTTTGTAAACAATCAACATGGAAGCCGAAAGAAGGGAAAAAATTGTGCACAGTTATTTGGAAAATCCATTGTGGTCTTCATCTAGGCTAGGTAAACAGCTGAAATTGCCCAGAAATACCGTATGGCGCGTTATCAAACGGTATAAGGAAACATTGACGACGATTTGGAAGCCTCAAGCCAATCGTCGGAGTGGAACTGTCGACCGGAAACTGCGTGCTAAGATTTTGAAGACAATTAAGAGGAATCCCAATCTGTCGGACCGTGATTTGGCCAGAAAATTCGGTGCTGCCCATAGTATCGTGAAGAGAACTCGACTCCGGAAAGGAATCAAGTCGTATCGAGCTAGCAAACAGGCAAATCAGACCATAAAACAGAATAGTGTGGCCAAAATCCGTGCTCGGAAGCTATACGACCAGGTGCTGACCAAGTTCGACGGGTGTCTTCTGATGGACGATGAAACCTATTTCAAGGCTGACTTCGGGCAAATCCCAGGTCAAAAATTTTACTTGGCAACGGCTCGGGGGGATGTTCCAACCAAATTTAAATTTGTTGTTGCCGACAAATTTGCACGAAAATTCATGATTTGGCAGGGCATTTGCAGCTGTGGCAAAAAAAACATAAGTTTTCGTTACAAATAAGACAATGACGTCGGAACTATACCAAAAAGAGTGTCTCTGCCGTTCATTCGATCCCACGACTATCCCGTAATGTTTTGGCCAGATTTGGCAAGCTGTCATTACAGCAAAGTCGTTCAAGAATGGTATGTAGAAAAGGGGTCCAGGTTGTTCCGAAAAACCTTAACCCACCCAACTGCCCCCAGTTCCGCCCTATTGAGAAATACTGGGCAATCATGAAGAGGAGACTCAAGGCAAAGGAAAAGGTTGTCAAAGACATCAATCAGATGAAGACCTGGTGAAATAAGAAAGCTAAAACGATGGACGAAGAAGGTGTGCGCCTCCTAATGAGCCGTGTTACAGGAAAAAATCGAGAATTCCTTGGAAACCGTGACGAATAATTTTATCCGTATTTTTTCTTAAAAGTATGAAGAAAACGCTACATTTGTATTAAAAAAGATCTTGAATTCAATAATAAATAACTGAAATACAGGCAATTGTTTTTGTTCCAATTCTATCTGAAGCAAGCTTTAGACGTTGCCACTTTTCGGAACTGAATAACGCTCTCATGGACGTCGATTGGCAGAACGCCAATTGCATTACGCCGCTTTTCGTTGCTATACAAGACGATTGGAGAAGATTTCGAAGCAGAACCCGTCATCCTTTTGGTCGTATATTCGAAGCCGTAAGCAATCTAACCGGATCTCTACAGACATGATTTTTAAAGAAACCTCGGCCGATTTGCCTCACGAGCTAGCTAATCTGTTTGCCGATTTATTCGAAAACGTACACACTCAAACGTTACCAACTTTTTCCGCTGAAAGCCTTAAATCCTGTCCTGCTTTCAATTTGAATTGTCCTGCTCTAGTTGTGAGCCAACATGAAGTTTTGTCAGCCCTGGAAAAGTTGTATGTGTCGAAAGCGTCGGGCACAGACAAGATACCGTCGTTGTTCTTAAGAGAATGTGCTGACTCACTGCAGATGCCTTTGATGACTATTTTTAACAGGTCACTCAGTGAAGGTACTTTTTCCGAAGCGTGGAAGTTAGCCTCAATCACTCCGATTTTCAAAGCTGGTAACAAAAATGCTGTTGATAATTACAGAGGTGTTTCGATTTCATGCTGTAAGGCCAAGGTGTTTGAACAATTGGTTCTCGACCGTTGATTTCTAAATTTCAACATGGTTTTGTCACTGCCAGCAGAAATGAATTTGGAAATGTTTCAGAGAACCAGAGGGAAGTTCTTCCGAGAAAGTCAGAAAACTTCAGGAATGTGCCTTAAAGAACTTCAGGGAAGCTTTTCTCAGTGTTACAGAGAATTTTTTCCAAGAACAACAGCAAAGTTCTTTAGAGAAGTTTAGGGTAGTTCTTCAGAGAATTTCAGGAAAGTTCCTCGGAGAATTTCAGGGAAGTTCTTCGAAAGATTTCAAGAATTTTCTTCCTAGAATTTCAGCAAACTTTTTGCGAGCACTTCAAAGAAGTTATTCCGAGAACTTCAGAGGAGTACTTCCGAGAACTTCAGTTTTGCCTAGCATTTCATGTAAGTTCTGTATAGAGCTAATGGGAAGATTTACAGAGAATATTAGGAAAGTTCATTCAAGAACTTCAAGCAACTTCTTACTTAAACTTCAATGAAATTCTTCTGAGAACTTCAGAAAAGCTGTTCTGAGACCACAACAAAATTCTTTCAAGAACTTTAAGAAACTTAAATCGTTCCTGAAGTTTGTTGGTGGATTTCCTTGAAATTGTTTTAAGTACTTCCCTGATGTTGTTTGAAGAACTTCTCTGAATTTTTAAGATGAACGTCCCTGAGTTACTCGAAAAACTCCCTTAATGCAGCTGAAATATTCCCCTGAAGTTCTCTGAAGAAATTTCGTGATGACTTCAAAGTTGGTCCACCTCATAACACATGGCATCATTATTGTGCGTCTTTCATACATCGTGAAAATATAGACAAGCTCTAGTACTTGGTTCCAGTCAATCAATCCTCGAATGTTTACCGTTGCCCAGGGTCTTACGTCGAAGCCACTGAGGTCGAGTTTGTGAAAAAACAACGATTTATCAATTTTCATCAACTTTCATCAATAATACCAAACACAAAAATTGTCAGGAAGGAGTTTGAACGTGACAATTCACCAATGCCAAAGACTGTACTCGAAAAAAAATGAGACCCAATGATTAGCTTGAAACTTTTTAGCGTGTGGGTAAAAATTGATGAAATTGATGAAAACTATGCTAGTAACGTTTACATTGGCGAATTTTCATTACAATTTGTCAAAAGGTTATCGAGCTGGCTTTGGAGCGCGAGCAGATCCGTCAAAAACTTGTGTGTGCCGTCGTGAAAAAATCCGACTGCGTCTCACAGATGGATCGGAAACTCCCTAGAATTCAATCATTTGACGAGCTTTCAGGGGTAAAGTCGTTGAAGGTGACTCGCGATTCAGAGGCGTCAGACCGCGGCCATTCCGAATCCAGCCATATGGGTGAAGAAAGCGGAGGTTTCCAGCTGTGTTGATCGAAAAGACAATGACACGTGTCGACCTCCACGTCTACAAGGTCGAAGAAGGCACCAAAGCGGCCAAAACCAGCGTCTGGAAGTTGACATGAACGCTAACGTGCATCGTGATCGACGACGAGACTTACTCAAGACGGACACAAAGCAATTGCCGGGGCATGTGTTCTACGTTACCAAATCACGGTTTTCCGTGCCTGAGAAGGTAACCGTCATCAGTGGATGTGTAAGGATGAGCCAGCCGTTCATTACGACAGGTACCAAGAATGGGCAAATCTACCGAGACGAGTGCCTCCAGAAGCGCCTGTGGATGCGAGACGCTATTTTGGTCTAATGGGGTATCCACGTGCGGCCAGCGATAGACAGATACAAATACAACAATCTCTGGGTCAAATTAACACCTAACGGAATGATTGTATAGCGTTCCCCAAGCAACCAAAAGTTCTGATAAAAGGGTGTTTTTGGGCTTAGCCAGAAAATCGAAATGTTCTGATGGAAAGTAAATTCAGATTCCTTTTTAAGTAATCAACCGAACTTTCTAGTTCGCATTCAATGTTTAAGTTTCTAGCAGAATTCTTATCAACTTCTAAAGAAAACTTTGAAGTTCACGAAAGGTTCATTAATGAGGTTGAATATAGTGCTATTCAACTCAAAATGTACCTCAAACGAACTCGACATTTTTGTTCTACTCTAGTTCCTCTGCAAATTTATTTATGTGAAGAGTCTTTCTCTTCAAAACCGGGATACTTACCATCTCGCCATATGCACGAGGTGCGTTATGTAATGATTTTACTCGATGCGCTGATTTCATGCATTAGTACTTTTTCGTTCCCTATAATCTTATCTAAACATAAAAGTTCCCTATAATCTTATCTAAACATTATTCATGCAGAACTCAATCTGAACTACAAATTAATAAATTACAAACTACAAAATTAAGTTTACCTTGTTTAGAGGCAGCTTAATTTTCTGCATACCATTTACCTATCAGCCTTTATCAATGGTAATAAAATAAACTCTTTTTTTAAATCCATTTCTTTTCTCTTTTATCTCGTCAAACTTGGAGGACAACAAGGACAAAGACAATCTGTTTGACATTTTTTTAAAATGTTACTCAGAACGTGTTCCTTATTAAGTAGAAGAGAAGTTCAACATATTGTGAACTTTTGCGCTGATTAAAAGTACGGTTAGTACTTTTATTGAACTTTGTGTCACAGATTTTTTGAAGTTCAAAACAAGTTCTCAACTAACAATATATGAACTTGGAGGTGGAGTTGAATAGCAACAACAAACTTTTCTTGAATTTTCAAGTTGTTTTAAAGGTAAATGGCATTTAAAAAAAATGTTCTGCCTATATGTGAAATGTCTTGTTATTCAGCAAAAAAATTCCATGGAACTAAATTGTAACTAAATGTGAGCCTCTGAGTTCTCATCTCAAGTGAAATTCAAACTTCTGGTTGCTTGGGTCTCTCGTGATTATTTTCAGTTTTATTTTTATATGTTATGACAACGCTAAGCCATCAATGGGGCAGTTATACCGTGAAATTTTTTTTTGTGTCCATAGACACCACACAGAGAGTATACAAAATCTGCACATATCTTCATCTTTATTGTCCGACAAGCGTGTCTTCTCATAAGGCATATCGGCTGGTTTAT